>VYZT01017826.1:0-12577 GCA_013400735.1 Pomatostomus ruficeps | reverse complement strand
AAAAAAAAAACAGAAAAATATGGGAGAAATAAACCATAAACCTGTGTCACTCATCGGGGGGCCAGAGTGACATGGAAGTCAGAGAGGGACCATGCAGGAAACTAATAATGAGCTGGTGGTGAAACAGAGCTCTTAAGATATTCTTCTTCCTGTCAGAGTCTCTTTTCCCACTGCACACTCAGTAAGTGCTGGGGAGAATCCATAGTGCACACACTGGCAGGGTGGTAATACCCTTACAGAAAAAAGATTAGTTTAAGCAATATATTTCTCCAAGGATATTTTATATTCTGAACTTTGTTAGAGAGAACAAACATTATACAAGTGAGAAAAAAACCTGGTGGGGTCAACACAAGGAGTTCCTGTTTCTTATTCAAAATTAATGGATTGTGATTTGTGTTGGAGACTAATAGAAGAGGTTTATTTCACCAAAAAACAGAAGACAAATCAAAACATAAAAATTTGTATACGGAGAGTGATACAGAGTCCCCTTTTCTGAAGTGCAGAGTGCACAGTACTCATCCAAATCTTTCACACAAAACTGTCTAGCTAGTGGGCTCCAGTTCTGAAGAATAAGTGCAGAGAATTTGAGCAGACAGCAGTGCAATGTCTCTTTCTTCAGTCACATACACAGGACATAGTCTAACACACCCATAAAGCCCTAATTAAGTCCTTTTTTGGGCAAGAGGTCCCTTTACATGTACACCTGGTACCAGACACAATACACATCTTCAATCGCATATCACCCGAGCTTCAGCTCACGTTTGGATCATGCTAAATCTTATTACAACAGACTATTTCCTATAATGAAGATGATGTCTTAAACCACAGTAATAATATTAGTTTTCATCCCAGCGTGAATGTAAGTCAGTATCGCTTTCTAGCTCTGCATTCATAAAAGTGTGAATCTCAAAATGATGTTGAGCTCCCTGTTAGAATATACCATTAAGTGGCAGTTGTTGGAAAAGCATATTTAGATTTATTTAGCCTACAGAAATTTTCAACACATCATAAGTTTAGTGTATATAAAATGTACGTTAAGGGATTAGGACTCATGAAAAAAGAACTAATGGCCAGTTATATGTACATTGGTTCATCTGTAAAGACAGCACAATTGCTTGCAGTTAGTTTAGTCCTTGTCCAGGCATTTCTCACAAACACATTGACTTGCAGATTCACTGTACACCTTTGCGTCCCGAGGAAACCATGATAGTTGCACAGTTGTTGTTATGCCAAGTGCTACGCAGTTCAAATTGTATCAACCTTTCCTCTCTTCTGAGATGATCAACATAAGCATGCAGACACCAAAAGTATATTTACTATTCATTACAGAACTTTCATTGTTCAATAATATTCTTTTCTTAAGGATCAAAAGACCATCAGTATTCTTCCCAAGTTAATGGGAGCTTTCCAAAACTGAGGATTATGATGGAAGAACTCATCAATTTGCTTGCCAGCCTTAACTGACATATCCTGATTTACCTCTCACTCATATTCTGCCCAGTTCTCCAGCAATTCCTGTGCCCTCAGTCTTAAGATACTTCTTATTCAGGATCTTTACCTGTCACAGTAAGGAGACACCATGCAGTTGATTTTCTGTCTGGAGATTCAACTCCCCTCCTTCATTGCGAGCTGGACACTTCTAGTAGGCTGCAATCATAGATCAGATTGCAATTCTAGTAAAGCTGTGGATGAATCCCAGTGCTGAAATAAGTTCTGTGACACAGCTATCAATTCCTTTTTTTCCTAATATTCCTGAAGTACTGTATTTGCAAATATACCAAGACTTTGATAAAGGTTTTTAACGTTAAAAAAAAACCCAAAACTAAAAATTACTAGAAAATATTGAAGTAAATTAATTATTTTTGTCCATAAAAATGCATTATATTTTATAATTATTAATCTGTATTGAAAGTTTATTTCTTCTTTTTTCCCATAACATGTATTAATCTCTCGGTCAAAGCATTTACTCATTGTCGTGCCTTTCTGGAATGAGTTTGAGTTTCTGCAGCATCACAGTATAATTTTATCCCCATGTTTAAAATCAAAGTTTAGGCAATTTCCCTTTTAGCTTTCCAGTGACTTACGATATTGCATTTGTCTCTGTTGATAATGACACTCCTTTTAACATATGAAATATAACATGTATGCATTTCACTGTTCTGCATTTAAAATCAAGCACGTGAAGGTAACTCTGTCCTATTTCAACTTTTTACTTTTATAAAGGACTAGTTCTTTATGAACTCTTTAATTCATTAAAATTTTACAGAAATCTGTTAGAAGGGTTTCTCATTTTCCCAGATACTATTCATCTGGATTTCTAATTTCATTTTAATAACTTCTCTTTTAAAGATTGTAAGAGCTATCCCATACATATCTATTACATTAACATTGTAAAAAGCCTGAAATGGAGGACGGTTAGGGGCTTTTTTCCGTTCTATAAATACACTGGAAGAAAAATACTCTCCTTTTAGTCTAATATATTACTCCACGCTAAACAAAGAATTTTTCTTCCAAACACTTAACTTGTACATCAGTCAGTCTTAGACTTATATTACTAAAAAGCAGAAAAATATATTATTTGCCTGCATTGTATATACACTTTGAGACGTATAATTTGGGAAATTAAAACTTCCTTCTTATCTTTACAGAAGAGAAAAAAAAAGAAAGATGGGATGTTGCAACATATCTTTTTTGTAGGTATTTAATGAAAAACAAGCTGTGACCTTAGAAACAACACTTCAGTGAACCAACATAGTTATAACTGACTATTTGACATGCTGTACCCTTTACACATGTCAATTAAAAATTAAAGCCACCATTTTTCTTCACAGAAAAAGCTATTTAACTCAATGTCTTTGATTTGTAGTTGTCGTTGTTCTATCACAATACACGCATCACAAGCACGCAAAATCTTTGCAGATATAGATAGAACTATGTTATACTGCAAAATTCCATGCCAATCCTGATATCAAGCAATTAGTCTAAGTGTGTGGGAACACATTTCACTGAACAATGTCAAGCAGTGCCAGTTGTTAGAGAATTGTTTCTTGGAATGTGCAAAGTACACTAAACAACAAAATACTGCACTGCTGTGGAAGATGCGCCACATCACATGGTAAAAGTGCCTTGCATAATACCACTCCTCAGTGAATAAAACTTTAGCTCCACCAGGATCTTGCGATCCTACTGAATTGTTCCAATGGAAAAATGGGCTCAGCCCACAGACAATTTCACGTACACCATGACACACATTATTGAAATGCAAAACCAGATTTTTCCTATCAGAGGCTCAGAATTAGTTTGGTTTTTTTTAAATGTACAGGTTTATTGCAATTGCTGGATTAGGATACATGATATGTCACATCATAAGACTAAGAAATTATACGTGAATAAGGAATAATTTTAAACCATAGTATTAACAGACGAGCATCATGCTTCTTGCCCCTGTTACAACTTTTTGGTTATAACACTTTAGCTTCCTATAAATCAATTATTAATGAAAGCTGTGATTATTATTTTTCATTTTCCAGTAGTACTAACATGTATGTAATAATATTACACATTGCTAACTAAATTGTCCACCTCAGAATTGCTTGCTTGGTTTTAGTGAAACACAAAAGAACAATGCACACAGCTGTGTTTGAGTAAGTGTTTGAAAAGGTGACTGGACCTTGCAAGTTAAAAAGCAAGTTAGCTGACTTGATGCATTAAAAACACAGAGTTCCCCTATTTTTTATTTGCAGACTGTTGAAGAAGTATTTTTACTGTTGATTTTTTACTGTAGTTCAGTTTTAAGTATTTTTTATTTTATTTTATAGTACAGAGGTTTCTAAAATTGATTTTGAAGCATAATAAGACCTCAATAGTATAAGACTTTTTTCAGTACTGCATTGTAAAATCATAGCTAAGAAATGGTAGGATAGCACAGATACATGTATGAGAATTATATGGTAATGAATAAATAACCCTCCGCACTGTTTAATGGTTTCGTTCTGCTCAAGGACAGAGTAAAAAGAAGTAAGATCTGGGGGAGTAGAAGATGGATAATTACTAGAAAAAGACTGTCTGTGACAATACAGCATCTCCAGTGGAAACACAAAAACTGGGAAAACATTACAAATTCACAGACTTGAACTATTTTGCAGCTGATGTTGAGCAACAGATTCAGACGGTCCCTCTGAACACTGCACACCACCCTCATCAAAGACCATTGTCTGTAAAGGCAAAAAATTAAGCAGCCATCAGAGGGAGCAAAAAAATCTTTCTAGATTACTTCTAGTCAATAAACACCCTGCAGATTGCTTCTATCTTTATATTTAATGGATCCATTACGACAAAAATATGCCAAGCAAGAGCAAGCCCATAGTGAGGTGTGCTCTGGGGTCTGCAGTCACAGAGGACCAGCACAGGGCTTGCACAGAAATCTTGGAGGCAGAAGATCTGAGCAAGAAAGTGCTT
The DNA here is from genome assembly GCA_013400735.1 of Pomatostomus ruficeps. Classification (NCBI taxonomy): domain Eukaryota; kingdom Metazoa; phylum Chordata; class Aves; order Passeriformes; family Timaliidae; genus Pomatostomus; species Pomatostomus ruficeps. Next base: position 8,119 of record VYZT01017826.1, on the reverse strand, counting down.
GCTGTCATAATATCCCAAATTCAGCTCAGACAAAATTGCTCCTTAGATAATGGATATGCTTCTTATCTCTCTGAAACTTTAACTTCTGCCAACCATATTTTTTAACCTCACTGACTTACTAAAAAACAGCTATCTTTGGTTGGTGGTTTTTCCTCAATGACCTTAATAAACCATACTAGAAGTATTTTGGTCATTATGTCTGTTCAGAATTAAACACTGCTGCATTTCATTTTTTTTATCTTTTCCATTTTTTAATAGTACAATATTGTTCTTCAAAGGCAAGTAAAAATTCCTTGGAGATAATTTCCATCTGAAGTGGTGTGGAACAGTAAGGTGGTAATGAAGAAGTAGTAAAAAATAGGTCTAATCAATTTTTACCATTTCATCTACTTCTAAACTTTGATAGCTTGCACTCTCTGATCAGACTATTTTCTCTTGAGTCCTTGCATAGCAATATATATGAAAACATCAAAAATGGTTTAACAGGAGAACCACTTGTCAGATAACTCTAAATGGTCAATGTTTCATCAATTCTGCAACAGTCAGTATCAGTTTAACCATAAGTCTTTTGGACTAGGTACTCAGGTGACATGAGCCAGGGTTAACCCCATCACATTCCTGAGGCACTTTATACAAATTACATTGTTGTTAATTGAACAAGGGGGTGCTCCTGATTTGGCTGTTATCATTTAATTGGTTTCAGTAGAGTAAGCACTGTTATGTTCAAAGATACAAATAAGATCAGAACAAAACCTTACTGATTACATGACTTCCCTACCTTGCTTTATTAAGGGGTTCCAAATTAATTTATTGTTAGTTAATGAGCTTCTAAAATAAACTATTAATGGTAATTGTTTTCACTTTTCTCAGACACTTTTCCAGACTAACCACATTTAGCACTTATGCTACTGCTTTTTTACAACCCACTCATTTACTTTTCACAGCTTTTTGGCAAAATTCTGCTGTCAATTATCATGAATACTTTTTCAGTGTTGACTTGACAAATTAGTGAAAGAGAGAGAGAAATTCTGTTTTCAATGAAGTCACTACAAAAAGCTTCATAGATTTCAATTGGAGTAGGAACAATTCTTCCAAAGATAAGCTCTTCCGGCTTGAAATTGCTTAATTGCTATTTAGATAGTTAACAAAGGGAGGCTTGAGTTCTTCACTACAAATTCTGTACAGGTCTCAATAAGCAGTTCTGACTGAATTTTTCCTAGTCCTTGTATTCTGAAGCATTGCACTGCTGTAGGATAAGAGCTTTCTTATTTGATAAGGCTCATTTATGAAAAGCAAACCAATTTCACCAAGGTCAGATGTTCACGTGATGTATGCACTGAGAACATCCAGAGTCTGACAAAGGAGTCAGTAACCATTGCTCTGGCATTTTCAACTGGAAAGCAGCCTGTCCACACTATGACATTCAGGACACTGCACCTTCCTGTTCTGTCTCCAGCCCTTTATCCACTTCTGAACACGAGTCTTCATGGCAGGAAGTGTTGGTTTCATTCATGCTCTGTATACTACAGGCAGAAAAATCTGAATTCTTGTTGCCCCCCCTTAATTAGGAGTTTTTCTACTTGCACTGAAAAATGAATTATGGGCAGGAAGATCCATGAGATAGTTTGCTTTTTACTCACAATGCATTATTTCAGTCTGTATTATTGGAAAATAGGAACTGACTTTGTATTAGCTGAGGTAGAAAACATAAAGCCAGATTCATTAGGTAGAAAAATTGTATAGAGTGATGAGATTTTTTTTTTTTTTTTAACCTGGAGTTAAATTGTAATGGTAACAACATAACCGTGATAAAGCAGTTACGGCAGAGGAGATATAAAAGTGAGTCAAAGCTTAATCTACAGAATAGCCTACCCAATGCAATATGAAACAAACCACTATGTTTTGTTTATAGGAACATGTAAACTATGTGGCTTCCTTGAAAAAACAGCATGGTCAGTGGAGCTGCTTTTTAAGTTTCTTCTACATGCACCATTCTATTCAGGTATAAAAAGGAGGTTGAGTTTGTGAAAGATACAAAGTGCTAACAGACTTTGATTGTTTAAGGTGTTTATTTTGATATTGGGAAAAGTAAGTGTACAGTAGTGTTTAGTTTGCTTCTCAGCATACCCAAATAGACAGGCATTGGAACAAGTCTGATCCATCCCTTCTAGGATTATGGGTCTGACAGCCAGTTTGGAATTGTCAGGTTTAAACACTGGGAAAAGATTTCAGCCAGATCAAAAGTATCACGGTATGGTGGTTTGACTTGGGCTGGACACCAGGTGCCCACTGAAGCTGCTCCATCACTCCCTCCTCAGCAGGGTGGGGGAGAGCAAATATAATAGAAAGCTCATGAGCTAAGGGCAGGGAGAGATCACACACCAATTTCCTTCACAGGCAAAACATTCTTGACTTAAGAGAAATTAATTGAATTTGTTACCAATCAAAATCAGAGCAGACTAATGAGTCGTAAAACAAATCTTAAAAACACATTTGCCCTACCCTTTCTTTCTACAGAGTAAAAGTGTAAAGAATTTTGATCAATATAGTTCTTCAACCCAGCAAGTTTATTTTTCTTCAGAATGGATTTATAGCATTCTTTTGTCTTCAAATCTTAGTAAATTAGCAATGATTATAAGAAGCCACATTCAGGTGAAACATACATAAGAATCTCTCCTTGTAAATACTCTGTAAGATGAAGATGTCCTTCATCCTTGTGAAAAGAAAAGTTGCTCACAAAATTGCACTGGATCTACTAATGTATTTGTGAGACATTTTAGATGCTAACAACTATCTTTGATAAACTAACTTAGGAAGTCTTTTTTACAAAACTAAAACCTATTAACCAAGTAGAAGTCATATTTATTTTAATACGAACATATTTCTTTGCATTGGCTTCTTCCCTCCCCCTCACTCCGATTTTAGAGATCAGAGTAAACTGTTGTTAATGTAGTTTATTTCCAACAGTAAGCTTTCATTTTAACTTTGTCTTGAAGCAGGGAGGAGGAATCTCAGAATAGTACTATTAGTAATTCCAGTTATTATGGGATACTTCAGACCTGGTGAAGCATTAAGTGATAGTGCTCAGATATGAGAAGGGGTTCAGAAATGGAGTTTTGCAGACTATCTTTTTGTGTGAGGCTCTGGACTACCTGGCTTTTCTCTGTCTGTCCACTTCTCTGGATCATTTCTGCAGATTCAGAGAACCTGCAATTTCTTGCTGCTATCAGAGTTGGAATCTTGGAAAGCAATGTAATTAAAATTAATGACAGTCATCTTTCTGAGGAAGTAAAACATGCTCTAACATGCCTAAACTCTGAACTTTTGAAGCCAAAGCTCAGGATATGCTGTATGTATTTCCTCTTGGTGATGATATGTACATGTAACATGCATGCACATGATATATGCAAGTACATTTAAGGACATTTCATTTGCAGGGCAAATGTTATACCTGGATACAATAAGTTACATCAGCATAAGGATGAAGTGAGTAAATTAGCAAAACTAGGCTGTTGCATTGCTAATATCACTGTCACATACAAGCTTGAAAGCATGAAAGATTAAATGCTCCAAAATTTAGATTAAAATTACAATTTGTATTGAAAATTGCTTAGTCACAGAACAGTAAAATCATTGGTACTCAGATTGAGTCAGCAATAGCACAAGAGTGATAAGGTACAGGATAGGAGGCATTGCTCAAACCAGACAGCCAGACAGAAGATGGGGTAAAGAAGTCTATGGAAAATTACAACAGTGCAAAAATCAAACCATGGGTTCTTCAAACTGCAACACTTGCAAGGAAAATTAGTTTATTGCTCTATTCTGTACAACACAATGGATACGACCCTGGATATAATGCAAAGAAATTTGGGTATAAACACTGTAGAAAAATTGAGCATTTTTGCTGGAGTATGGTGTGTTGCTTCCTTTAAAAACAGATAAATAAAATTACTGCTCCAGGCATCCCTTTTAACTTCATACATAAATATTCCAATGTACATTGTGTTAGGAACTTGTATTTCCGCTACATCAGAAGGACAGACACAGGTGATTAATTAATGTCAAATCATGGTTCTGTGGTCTCTTGATTACCTGAACCCACTTACTTGCAACTTTAGACGTTTGTCACTTGCTGACCTTTCACTACACGCAGTGAGTGATCTGGGGAACCAATTTCTATGCTTGGTTTACTGCACAAGAATGTGATTTTTACCCAGACAGTACACTTGCTGTATTTCATACTGTGTATAGTTATGAGAAACATGGAAATACCTACGTGCTGTAACATTCTAGCAGCATGTTATGCTACTGTAACAGACTAAGGTCAGTGACTAAGTACTGAAAAAAACATTGCCAGTAAAGGGTTTGTTCACTGAAATAAAATCCAGTCTTCTGTGTGATTCATACAATAGAAATATTTTCATTAAAAAAATCAGAAGTCATATTTGCAAACTGCACAAAGACATCATTTACCCCTGGAAGACTGTGTACTGCTACGTACTGTTGTGCAAGGGTTGACAGAGCTACACGGCAATTAGCTCACTTGATGGATTTCTCCACTTCAAATGGGTATGCTACAGAGTTTATTCCATGCCCAGAGCTTTTCAAAGAATGACAGCCATGTCTCTCAATAATCAGTCTAAAGTCTGACATCAAAATAATGGTGTTTTATTGGGAAAGGTTTCTTAAGCCCTGTAGTACAGCCTTAGCTTTGCCTTTGAGCTGTATTAGAGCACCTTGGCAAGCTGAGGTGGAAACTGAGCTTTGTTAATTGCCACTTCCTGTTGGCAGAATGCTCTTCGTTTTGTCCATAATGTCTCCAACAAGTGTAAAATTCAGAATGAACAAATACAATTACAAAAGTTTCAATCCCAGCATGATCACAAATATGTTCTGGCTTAATTTGTACAACATGGTATGTTTTTCCTTTATTGTGCATCTGCTGCACAATTGTTTAGAGCAAAATTTTGTGGAACTTCTAAGACTTGAGGCAGTGAAATGCTAATTTGAAAACAGTCAGGTATTTATAGTATTGCACACTATTGTGACTGCCACTGCCTCCAGTTATGAACGTGGGCTCTTGCAATACTTGCAAACATCTACAAGACACTGAAAACATTATTGCACTTGAACCCAGACCACTTAAAGAAACAAAGAAGAGCATTCCATTTTAGACAGAGGAAAGCTTATACTTTAGGGTTACAGATTTATGGCTTAGTTCTGTAATTTATAAAGAGCCATTAAAGTATTCCTAGTTTAATAAGGCCAGTCCAACAAAAATGACACATCTTGCCCACAAGATCTGCTAGTTCCAAAACCCCTTAATCACCTTTACCTAGCTACTGTTTCAACTATTCTGTAACCCTTCCTCACCAGAAAGCTGTGGTTCGAGTTGGTCAGTAATTTGTTATTCTACAGAATTTACAAATATACAGTCATAATTTCTCCATCTGGCTTACAATTCATGTCAAGGGATTGTCAGAACAAATGAGCAACTATAGGACCCCTATCATCAGTCTCCTGGCAAAGCAGCAGAGACTTGGCACCACCATTGCAGCCTGTCCCTTTATATGATTCATTCTGGGGAAGGTTTGCTACTGATATCAAAGACCTATTTGTTCATGCACCATTGACTTCTGCTTCGCCATCATCCTGAGAGATTGCTTCAATAAATGGCCAGAACCAGCATTTACATCACAAGTAACACTTGCTACTGTAATTAGTTTCCTGTCCACCCTTTCCCGCAGAGTGGAGCCCAGAAGAATTAGTATCCAATAATGGATCACAATTCACGCTTGTAGAGTCTGAAACTTTTGGGGAAGCAAAGCTTCATACACAGAAGATCAAATACTTTAATTAAACTTTGGAAGAAAGGTGTACTGATTGCTGGACAGAAGACTTCTTGTACTTTCAAAAGTGTAACACGGAAGATGCTTCCCAAATGACTATATATGAAAGAGAAGTGGAAAGCTAAATGCTACTGTATTATAGATAAGCTACTCTGAAACAGAAGCATAACTGGATATAAAATAAAAAAAGCCCAACAGATGAAGTAAAATCACAAAACAGACAGAAGTTACCCTCATGGTGCTAAGAATCTGCAAGCATCTAGAGATATAAAATCTTTGATTCTTTTAAGCTGGAAAATCAAAGTCCATGTTGCTTCTCAAGGCTGCTAGAAAAGGAAAAAAGAAAAAAAGAAAAAATATCTTATGCCTCTGAAATACCCAATAAGACAGGTCAAAATGCCTCCCTGACTAACACAGGAAAGAGAGGTTATCTGCTGACAAGAGGGCATACACAACAGTTCCCAAAAAAAAACACAGAAGGAAATTAAGATTATTTAACATTCTGCAAAATCCTGATTAACCACCTCCAGGCACGGTAGACCATTAGCTAAATAAGCATTAACGCTGAGCTTTTAATTTTAATAATTTTGTCGTGAATCAGTTTGCTTATTTGATCCCTAAGTATATGACTGCCTAGAAAATGGCTATATAGCTGCTGAGACAGTAGATAATAAAGGTACTGTTTCATTATTACATGTATGTAAGATCTTTCACAACAGGCATACATAGTTTTGCAGTAAATGTTTTGAAGGTGCTGCTTACAAGTTTGGCAGGCTGCCCTCTCTCTGCAGATGCCCAGAAAGGAAACTTTCTGACTTGCTGCTGCCACTGCTATGACCCATCATAATACACATCTTTTTACTGAGGAAAAAACAGACAAACAAACAAACAAACAAGCAAGCCCACAAACAAAGAAACAAAAGATCAGATAAATATTTACATTATTCTCTGTGAAAGAGAAGATACAGAACCCACAGAGACATTGGGTGGAACCTTATAAGGATGCAGTCCTTTAAGTCTGGTTTCCAAGAATTTTAGACATGTGTTAGATTTTTTCCAGTGTCTTGCCCAAGATACTTTTCAAGTACATTTGAGATCAACAAAGACATATCAAAGATTCATAAACTCTTGCAAGTCTATGAAAACTGGTAACTGGATACACAACAGACTGAAAGATGATGTCTAGAAAGAAAAAAAATTTGTAATTAGGTAACATTTTTAAATTATACTCCAACAAATCAACACATGACAAATCTTATATATGACCCTTCAAACAGCTTATAATCAACTGAAAGGTTCAAATCCAGAGAAATCCCAGTTTCAGTTTCTTATAACACATTATTACTGAAAAGAAGAAAACTATTGCAAAGAGTACATTGCACAGTTCTCAGGTATAGCAGTCATCTTTGACAACTCAGTGTTCCACAGGAGGATTTGAAAACCTGCATTTGTCACTTTAAAAAAGAGCAGGCAATGCCTTGACTGCCTTACCACCATGGAGCTGTGAACAAATACTGATATTAATGGTCTGAGCATGGCTGTTAATATTGGTATCAGAAAACCACAGCCACTCTGTAGGCTGCAATGCATTGCCTTCTTCCATTCCTCATTATCTATCATTGATAGTGGCATTAAACATCAGAAAGTAGAGGTGAGTAATGCTATAATATCCTGGCTAGCAGCAATCATTTTTTGTTGTGATATTCAGTTTATTTTGTCAAACTCTGTTAGCAGTCACTGATTTGAAATATCCATTAGGCTTAGAGGGGACACACATCTACAAAGAGATAAAGATAATAATTTTGTGCCAGGCATTGATAAGGTATTTACTGCACCACAAATCAAAGGAAATATTTTCACTGAAAAACAGATATACCGTTACAGCAATCACCAAACATCTGCCTCATCCAGATCAGAGAGGCATGCAGACACTCAAATGACTTGAGTGATCAAGTGTCTGAGCCCAAAATACAAGTTTAAAGAAAAAATACTGTGTTAACTACTCTGTTCTTCTGGGATAAGAACTTTCAAATCACAGATTACTTCACCCTGCTTTCAGTGGCTCATCTGAAATTAAACAGAAATTGTAGCCTATTCAGTTCAAATTAGATCTCAGGTCCCACCTCTTTTGGTGGGAAACTCTGTGTATAAATACTGAGGGGGTGAATGGAGAGGAGGAGTGGGGAGAGGAAAGGAGTTGTGTTGGAAATTAGGCTTTGGTTATCATTATTTTGACCCAAATCATAGCTTGTCTGATCTTTCATCCTCTT
>VYZT01017806.1:0-11618 GCA_013400735.1 Pomatostomus ruficeps | reverse complement strand
CACCTCCCGGTCTTTTCAATGTAAGGGACAAGATTTTACGGGAAGTAGATAAGGGAAGAGANCCCGGTCTTTTCAATGTAAGGGACAAGATTTTACGGGAAGTAGATAAGGGAAGAGAGGAACGGGTTTTAACTGGGGATGAAACTGGGGCTCTTTTTGCATCTTTTCCCTTTTGCACTAAAGTTTCACCGATCAATATCACTAAAGGTCTGAATTTGGCTACTTTTTTGTCTCCTGCAACATGAAGAGAGACAATCTTAGCTCCTACTGAATTCCATAAATCTCAAATCTCTAGCTTTTTCTGGATACACTTGGGGAAAAGATTCAAAAATCTAACGAATAAGTCTTTTGACTTCTCCTTTTGAAAACTTCTTCTCTCCACTTACTAGGATACTCGTAACTTCATAATATAGTTCTTTCCAATTTTCCGACAAACTTGAACCCATTTTTAAACTCTCACAAAAACGGCACAATCAGTTTCTTCACCCCACACCCAGGAAAAAAGACAAAGCAAAGGAAAACAGTCCCAGTAACCAGTGTGTTTCCTTTTAATAAGAACACAACGCCCTCACACACGGGGAAACAAGCGGGAACACTTACATACCCTTCCTGGGGTGTTCAGACTTTGAAACTGGTACTGGGAAAAAAAAGTCCTGGAGCGGGTCCTCTACCTTGAGCCTGTGTCTCTTTGGGTTCAGAAAGAAAGATTTTCGGCTCTCCCATGGGAGTGTCTCTACACAGTAGAAAGCCCGCGCATGGGTGCTGTCTTCCGAACGAGCGCTGGATAAAAACTCAAAGCGCTATAAAAAAAGATCCCTCCGTGCGATTTCACAGCAATGCGCAGACATGGCTTCTGCTCAGCTCGCTCTTCTCCGGCAGCTGTGGTTCTAGCTTCTTTCAGGGTTGATCTAAGGCTGCCATTATTGCCCAGATATTCAAACACATTTCACAGAAGCAACTTGTTCTTGTTTTCTTATTACAGCAAACACTAATTATTCCTTATGAAAGCTTTGCAGTAGATCAGTCAAGTCAAGAAGAAAGTGTTGCCCATCTCTCCATTCAGGGGTAACACTATCCTTTGAGCCCATGCCATAGCAGCCTTTTGAGTACTGGGAGGATGATGACATGAATACAGAGGTTTATTTGCTTGTTAAGTGACTTCTTAAAATACTCTGATTGAATTGACTCAGAAATAATGTAGGAATGCTGTATCTTGGCTAACTTTTTGACAGAGGTAGATATGTGTGAATAACACCCATGTTGTCTTCTGAAACCATCAATGAAAGCCCTATCAAGAAAGAAAGCAAGCTCACAGCCTGAAGCTATCAGCTTTGTGATGTGGTGTTTGCAATTCACAGTATTCCTGCATAGCAATTTCCATGGCCTGTGTCTGAGCTCAGCATTCTGTGCAAAATCCCTGTGGGACAGATTTATGTTGATCTTCCGTCAGCTTTGTATTATAGACCAAACATTCAAACCTAGTTTCGCGTGGTGGTTTTTATAAAATAACAACAGCTTGCATTCTAAAATAATTAACTTATCTTGAAATGTGAAGGTTAATTTAAATATAATGAAAATAAGATATAGGAGATTGCATAGTTTAAGAAATACTTTTCTTTGAGGATGTCACATAAAATACACATGAACAGATAGATACAACTTGAATATCTGTTTCCAGAGCCATATGAAACAAATAGCTTATTCTCTAAGAATTTTTCCAATTTGGTATGAGAGACAGGTGCTTCTGAAATAATAACTTCCTTCTACAATACATTGATTACTGTGCTGTACTGCTGAATTCAGCTAAGTACACATACGTCAATCAAAGCTTATTGAAAACTTAACTGAGAACAAATAACTGCAGGCTTATTGTTGCTCCAGCTGATGTTAGTGGCAGAGCTCATTTAAATGAAAAGGGTTCAGTACTGAATGCCCTGTGAATCTATTTACTTTTCACTTAATAAGGACAATATATTTTTATTCAAATTCTCTCTATTAACATGGTTAAGGCACTAAATACTTATTTTTAGATACAGTAATCTTGGAATACTTTTTGTGTTAAAAAAGAGTTAATTTTAATGTAACACATGTAAAACTAATTTATATGGAGCAAGGTACTTGAAACATAAACACATAAGAAGTTACAAATAATATGGCAGCTGACAGGTGGAACTGTTTCTGGCTGTTCTGGATTTTTCCTGCACAAAATTAACAATAATCACACTACTACAGAAAGCTGTGTTTGTGTCACAGATTGCCCTTAGCATTCATTTCCCATAATACCAGAAATTTCCTCTAAAAATATTGCTCTTTTTTCAAAACCATTGCATCTTTGTGAAAGCCCTAGAGCCATGCAGAATTCAGGCATGGTGGTTGTTAAACATTTCTGGAGTAAATAGAGCTGCTGACAGTAATGTTCTGCACCCAGCAGAGTGAAATTATTTGGACTTGATGATCTCAGAGGTCCTTTCCAACAAAAACAATTCTATGATTCTAAAAGTAATAGTTTAGCTCTGTGGCTTACCACAGTTAAGAGTCCATTAACAAAAACCTTTGACAACCAGTAAGTGGACTTTACAACTCTAGACGAGGTTTTAGTTGCCCTTCTGTATTAATTAATAATAACTGTATAATTCCATGTAGTCTCTTATAAGTTATTTCGCTTTTATTGTTTATTCTCTTGACATGCATGTGAACAAATTTGGACATATTTTTGCGTAAACATGGGCATATACTCGTAAGATGCATTTATTTCTAGGAAATAGGTGAATACTTCTGAGGTGTTTATTAACTGAAATTCCTGAAACACTGATTTATAGCACAAAATAACTTGGTTGAGTTCTGCTTTTTTCTTTAAAAACAAGTAAAAATATTTTAGGCAAAGTACAGCCTTTTCATCTGATGTTTCCTTTTGTTTCTCAGGAACGCTGTTGATGTGTTGACTTCCCCCCTCTAAATATATATTATATGTAGCTACTGCTGGTAATGTCTGTTCATACCCAAAAGTCATAGCTCCATCATCTTTATTCATTCTCATACTGAGATGATATTGCTGATTTTCTGCTGGTCTCCTGTTGCTGGGTTTCTGAGTACTGCCCTAAGCAGAACCCAGTAATGTGTTAGTTGCTATTGCATCTTAGGGAATTGGCTTTATTTCTTCCCTTTGAGAGTTGTTAGCAACGCTGCTGGTGCTTGTGGGCCATTTGCTTTCAGGATAATAATCCATTTACTTTGTTTTCCTTTAACTGTTATTTTATCAGCTATTTTGATGGCATCTCTCTTCTCCTCTTGTCCCTGAGGTACTCCACAACACTGCCCATCACTCTCTGTTTGTCGCACTAAGTACATGATTTCTGACAGTTCATCCATACACATCTGCTCTGTGCTGATTGATGTCTTTTCTAATCACATGGTGATGGTGGCACCCCCAGTATTTCACCCAGGCTGAGTCATCATCATTTTTAACTCAATACAACCAAAAATCAATGCCTTAAGTTTATTTCATAGCTTTTTGTCCTTTCCATCTCTGTTCTAGTTAACAACTTGGAACAACCAAACCTGAGGGCCATGTTTTGCTCATTTACATCAGATAACCATGAGATGTTCCTGTGCTGCTGCATTTTCATCTTCAACATTACCCCAGTTCAACTTGTTTTCATCACCTCATTCCAGATTTCCCATTTAGACTCACATATTTTCATACAGTGAGTATCATCACCTTTCTGCTTCCTGCTTTTCCAAATGCACCCATCACCCAGCCTTTTATCAAATTTAGTCTCTGAGGCCCTGATGATCTGATTCTCTCATTGTCTTCCTTTGTCTTCCAATGTTCTGTCATATCTTATTTTCTTGGTTTCAAAGTCCTGTGTGACTCTGCAGCATTTGGTGCATAATTTGTTTCTGTGTGCTTATGGTCGATGCAGTATTTTTTGCCTTTATCTGGAAAGGTAAAATGCTCACTGAAGAAAACATAGCGTACATTTCACTCTAGGCTTGGGCAGGCTTGCCTTTGAGGCATGCTTCTGAGTGACAGCTTTTTGGTGGCTTCACTGAAATGTAGATGGTGGATAGTTTTCAGCCGACAGATGTCTACATTATATAAGTAGATATTATAACTGGCACTGTTGTCTGTTTGGCAGTATCTTCAGAGGTCAGGCTTTGAAACAGTTTTGAGGCTAAATGATTCTGTCACTCCAAGACCTGGTAATTTCTGAACAGGCCTGAAGTTGCTGATCCCAGGCTGCTTTTGTTTTCTCTGTGTGAGTCCAGGCTGAGGACTTCAAATATCTAGAGGGGGCCAACAAGAAAGCTAATGAGGGACTATTTTACAAGAGAATGTAGTAAAAAGGGTAAGAAGGGGAAATGGCTTTGAGATAAAAGAGGGTAAGTTTAGATATCAGGAAGACATTCTTTACTGTGAGGGTGGTGAGGCTCTGGAACAGGTTGCCCAGAAAAGCCCCATTCCTGAAGATGTTCCAGGCGAGGTTGCATGGAGTTTTGAGCCTGGTCTAGTGGAATGTGTCCCAGCCCATGGCAGAGGGGCTGGAACTAGATGAGTTTTTATGTCCCTTCCAATCCAAAACGATCTGTGATTCTATCACTTACCTTTCTGTCTGTTTCAATCTAATGTGGTTCAGAAATGCTGCGCTGACTTTACAAGAGATCACATGCCTAGAAATGTTGCTGTACAAATCCTGAAGATCATAAATTCCTAACAGAACTGTGATAATCTCTCCTGTCAGCATTTGTCCTTTCCTTACTTGTAAGAGCCACTGACATCTCTGTTTAGGGCGTTAATCCTTGTCAGTAACATACCTTAACGTTAGAGTGTTTTTTTCAAACTTTGCTGTTTGTTCACGCTGCCTACTTCTGCCCTTTAAAGCATGCCAGGTAATAAATATGATGTAGCATGGGGCTTTTTGGATGCCCTATTTCAATGCTGAAATGAAAAAAAAAAACATTCTGGCCACTTTCTAAGTGATTTCACACAGTTCAGGTAATTAAAAATTAAACCTTACAGCCAGCTATGCAAATTTATGGTCTAAGGTTCTCTATTACATGCACTGAGCTCACTGCAGGATCAGGGTCCTCAGAACATGCAGCAATTTGATTTGTCTCCAACGTATAAAGGATGTAATGAATATTTCTCATTATCGCCTTAGCTTTCTGAGTTATGCAATTCATGAGTAGTGGCTTAGAGAAAGGTGTGAGTTTGTATGTCAATGGTCTTACACACCCTATTGACAGACACTTTCCAAGGACTTTCCTCAGACTGGAATAGTAATGCACTCAACACCTTCAGCAAGAGGACAAACAGTTGACAGGTGTCAAGGAGAGAGGGAGGCTGATGAGACATCTGCAAGTTGAATTATGTACCAGCGAGCAAACATGACTAGCTATATCACAGAAGAAAAATGTGAGGTTTGATGAGGTGTAACTCATTTGTGTTTCATACTCCTGGGAAGCAGCAGTAAGGAAAAAAGATGTAATTTCATCTCAGTGAGCAGGAGAATGGTGATACATTTACAACAATAAACAAGACAAAATTAATAAAGACATTAAAAAAAACCCTATTAGAGCTAAAGTTGTGAGCAAACACCTCCCTGAAGATTTATAGTCTGTAAAAGTGATATGACTTGTGTATATAATTACTATTTCTGTTAGCAATTCACACCCTGTATCTTAATTTCAAGGTGACTTCTAGCAAATAGATGAATTGCTCTTAAACATTATTTCAGTGATAGGTAATTGGACTTTTAATTCTTTTGACTCGTCTTATAGTGCAAGGGGGCATTTTGCCCTTGTTTTGATTTTGAATATATAAATTCTAGAGCAAAAATTCTGTTGTTTGGATTTTACAGCACACAACACAGTAGGACCTGATCCTGGCTGAGCCTGTTCTTGCATAGGGCAACATGAACAGTAGGAAAGTATCTGTAACCAAGGGTAATTAAGAGCCCTGTGCATATTTCCTCAGGTGGTAAGGGTCAGATATGCAGAATTTGACATTAGATTTTGTCTTCTAATACACTATTGAATTGAAAGCTGGGAAAATGGATGTAAATTAAACTACTTTTAACACCATTGCCTTTCACCCTTCATCTTCTGGTGTAAGACTGAGGAGAAAAAACATGAAGAACACAATAACCGTATAAATTTTGAAGTCTCCTGGTGTCAGAGGTAAGATGATGCAAGACTCACAGTATCCTAAAGACTGTTTTCCTCACTCATACTTAATTATTAGAAGATAAAGGCCTTGCACCCCCATTTCTTCACGGAGACACTCCAGACTTTTCCTGCTTATCTTTCTAAAGGAATCCCCACAGGGATAATAAACAATGATCAGCTTCCTTGAAGAGCTAGGTCTCTGAGACATGTCTCAGATTTTTCCATCCTTGCCCTCACTTTTTCACTGGAAAGGACAGATAGACTCAAATTCATTTGCCGAAATATTGAATATTTTTACGAATTTTCATTAAACAGTAAAGATCCGAATAATGTTTCTCAAATACCGTGAAGTGGCAAAGTAGACATCTATATGTATAGTTACAAAATAGTGCCCTACAGAGGGCTTGAAGAATGAGCACGAGTTGAGTTCTGGAAGTAACTGTCCCAAGAACCAATAATGTCCTGACTTCAGTGTTCATCTGACAACATCTATTACTTTATGTGAGGTGTGAGCTGAGTAGTTCACACATTTTTTTTTATACTATGCATATTGAATCATGTCAGACCAGCACAACCCTTTAGAGTCATGGATTTATTTACTTAAGGTCGACAAGCTTTTTTGTTAGTATTCATTGTAAATCATCCCAGGAGCCTCTAGCCTCTGGCAATTATTTAAAGTTTGAGATGCAGTAAAAACTGTCAGTTTTATCCCTGGTATTTATTAATTTTCTCCTTCACTTTTATATCTCCTTGCTTTTTTAATGATGTTAGATGAAACACTCAACTGAGCCTTCATTTTACTTTCAATCTGTGGGGTTTTGGGTTTTTTTTGCCTCTGGTTCAGGAGGTTTGTACAGCCAATACATCAGTTTCAATTTTGTCCTTTAAAGTGTTCAATAACAAATAACTTGCATGGTGATCAACAAGGTAGCACACAGCTGCATGACGGACTGTCGCCCTGTTATGCTGGGGAGCAGAATGACCCAGCTGCTCTCCAAAATGTGGTGACCCAAATGTGGTATCAGGGCAGGACAGAGACCTTGATATCTGGGGCTCAGCCTCACCACTGCAAGACAGGCAGGACTGACCCGAGAAAGGCAATCAGGGCCATCCAAGGGTCCAGATCTTCAGGTAAGATCATGGGGATAAGGCAAGTCCAAGGTCGAGCTATGAACTGAAGTCAGGATCAGGTCCAGTGATGGTGGCCATGACCCAGGGATCATCATGAAAGCCCATAGTGATGAGGCAGGTCTGAGGTGAACCTGAGAAATCAGTCCCAGGGATCAGGATCTGGACCAATGGCCAGGCACAAACTGAGCTGAACTGAAATGTTTCTTTTCATTGTAAAGAGGAGAACCCTCCAACATCTAGCTGAAGATTATTTGTATTTTAAATTTAACTGCTAGCCCTAATGAACAAGGACTCTGTTTATTTTCAGCACGGGGCTGGAAAGAGCACTCATATCACTAGAAAAATCCAAATGATGACTGAAATTTGCCCATTTGTCAGTTTTTTAAAAATTACAAATACGTGCGGTATTGCTGTGTACTGTTTGCACACTACGATGGAAGAGAGAGGGAAACAGGATCACTGAAAAGCACTGTTCTGAAGCAGAACCCTTTCTGCAGCCACTTTCACAGATGCTTATATAGAGATTGAAAATGGTCTGCTCCAGTACAGGCTGTGTGAGAGAGAGAAACAGTGCAGGTTCTTTCTTAAGGTCAGTGATACAGGCCTGGAAACAAATAACATAATAGAACAGATGTTTTAATAAGATTCCAATAAAATGGTAGGGTAAAAAAAAGGAATATAGATAACAACTAAATCCAGCATCACTCTAGATGCTGGGGATCCCACTTTTGTGCAGAATTGGATGCATGTTTCTTATCTCTGGAGGGCTCCATCTCGTGATGGATCAATGTGGTGAGTTAGGAAACTGGCATGGAATTACCACAGCTCTACGCCACTGTGGATGTTGGGAGATGTTTAGAGAAGCAAGTGGTAGGACTGGGCAGAGGGAAATGAGATCTAAGTAGTGTCTAGATCTTGTTTTCAGTGTTTGTGGAAAACCTAAAATGTGAGTGAAAGGATTTAAGGAACTCCCAAGCCCAGCTGGCAAGCTTGGAGACCCATTTGCACTCAAATAAATTGGAACCCCAATGTAAATGGAGAAAACATCTGACCTTTTTTTTCTGTCACGAAAGAAATTATTTAAAAGCAAAATGCTATTGGCTTGTTGATTTGTTTAAGGCATTCAAATGTTTGACAATTTTATGTAACAATGACCTAACTTATAATAATACCTAGATATTTATCTTTGAAATATACACCTGGATATTAAAGTCGTTTATGGTGTTAATGGGCAGAGACGGAACTTGTAGTTCCTTATGAATGTAGCTAAGAACACGATGATAATAATAACAAATAAAAATAATAATAAAACTTTAACAGAATTCCAATATTCTCAGCATTTTTTTCATTTGTGGTCTCACATTTTGTACACATTTTCTTTTCAATCTGTTAGTAAACTGCTTTATAAATCACAATAGAGGGTTCTCACCAGAAAAGGAAGGTAATTGATCTTGGTGCTGTACAACCATGGCATATGCCGTAGTCACATTTTGATTTCTGTCCCCCTTTTCCCTTACAATATATTAATTTCATTGGTTAAAAAGACAGAGTGATTAAAAAAAGTGATTCTCCTAGGAAAGTACAATTTACAGTTCAGCAGCACCTGGGAGATACACCGTACTTCCTCCTTACTTTAGAGAAATTGCCACCTGATGATTAGGCACTGATCTCTTCTCTCTGGTGACCAGTGATAGAACCTGAGGGAACCTCCTAAAGCTGTGTCAGGGGAAGTTTAGGCTGGATTGTAGAAAAAGTTGTCCACCCAGAGGGTGGTTAGGCACTGGAATGGGTTCCCTGTGATATGTCGTGTTTCATGCAATGGTGTTCTGAATTTTAGTGCAATTTCCCTAATGGAGGCGATGCTGATGCTTTCAAGGGCAAACAAGCCCTTGCTGTAACTTGCTGTAGATGATACTACTAGACAAAGATAAAAGGTCTACTCTTCTCTTATTTTTCATCCATCTTGTAAGTATGTTTAAATGGTTCTTAATTCAAGAGGTCGGCACAGTATGCTATAAAGGAAGGGGTTATTAAGCTTAACCAAATATATAAAAATTAATTGTAACCACTCTGTGCATACTAAACAGTTTCTCATGTGACTGTAGCTTGCTAGAAAAATGATGAATGTTCAGAATGTGTTCCTGTTCATTTGTCTTGATTCCAGTGAGCGTGTGAAAGTCATAATTCAGCATACATTAAACTAACTCAGCAAAAAAATCTGATTTCTTCAGCTGGCAAACTCAGCCTCCTTCAAATTATTAATCTTTCTGCTTAGCAGAAAAATATCAAGTGTAATTTACAAAGACGTGTGGCAAAGGTCAGTTAAAGAAGAGAATAAGACAGGAATGACAAGGCTGACAGCCTTCATTTGAGAAAACGCACCTTCACTTGCAAGAAATTATTTTAATCTAAAAGAAAAATAATCCTCATAAAAGAAATGCAAATTTGAAAAGAAATTGCAAATTAATTGTCCTCGTATGTTTTATGTAGTTGGGTGGACTAACAGAAGTAGTTGGAGAGTTGTAAATTAATGCCACGTCATTATAAAAATTGTTGAGGTCAAAGACCTGAACACTGAGTAAATGACAAAGTTTGCTCGTCTTTCTCTGCTATTTGTTTATGACAGAGAATTTTCTCAAGTGTTGGTCATAAGGCAATGTTTCAATTTCTAGAGCATTTTTTGGTGAGGTTTTAGGTATTTGTTCCCTAGGTATTTTTATGTGTTTTATTTGAAAAATGATTGCATGGTGTGAAAAACAGTTGTAAGCACCACTTCAATATAAGGAGCCCAGTTTCCATAGGGAAATAGGTGTTCAGTTACTGGTCTCTTAAATTTTTGACACTTTGATGCATATTTTGAAATACATAAAGGTAAAATAAAATCCCTAAAGTTTGTTAGGAACCTGTCTCATTAAAGATTAGGGTGTACCTGGGAATTTTACCCAAGGAGTCACTCCTATGCCACTCAAGCCTAATTTTCATAGGCTCTCCTGGGGATTTTTTATTTCTCAGATTTCTGGGTAACATTTAAAATTTTCTGCAATACATTGCGTAGAAGAGCTTGGATTAGTGTAACTTTTTGACTGCAGCTGAGGCAGGGGTCAGTAATCAAATTGCTTATATCCTCTCCTCTGTTTTTTGCAATTTATCTTTTCTGTTGTTAGTACTGTGAAGTGCTTCATATATGCATCTTGCAAATCTCTACTGAAAGTGAAAACTGCTCATCTTGGAAAGGAGTAGTGGTTAGAATGCTGTCTAACACAAGGGCAAAGCTGCTTGATTCAAAACAACAACTTGAATTTGGGTCTATAACCTCCTAAATGAGTACCCTGGTGCCTTTGAAACATATCATTTACCTTACCTATTTCTTCCTGATATATTCTAGGGTTATCTTATGTTTTTCAGGGAAGAATGGAAGCATTCTTTGTACCTAAACATATTCAATGAAAGAAAAAAAACCAAACCACAAAATTTTTAGTCGATTTGATCTAAAATTATTTTGCTTATTAATTTCTTTCTGACTGCTTTACATATCAAAGCATGCTCAGAATTAAAGAAAACTATTTCATGTCAGGTAAAAGAAACTATTTCCCCACCATCAAAATATTTCCCTAATACTTCCCAGTGGATTATCAGAACTCAAAAAATAATATTATTTTCACACAGATAAGAAGCAGATTTTCCCTTTTTTTATCAAGCATCAGAAAATGTAGAAGCATTTACTCATGTTTCTTTTGTTAGTTTTTTCCTATCTCCCACATATATTTCTATTCAAAGAATGTCACAAAATGGTCCTAAATATTTTGCTTCCTAGTGCATTGCTGTGAATTCTTCACTTTTATCTATTTGGCTTCTGTAGTTTGTTAGACTGAGTTCTGTCCCAGGCAGAACCAGCCAACAGGACTCTTTTCTAAGGTTTATGGCCTTTCTAAGTTTTTGTTTATTTGTTTAAACATATTTGCACAGCTCAATGCAACAGAATCAGATTCAGACTGCACAGGGAGGTTAATCAGGCAGAATCTTAAAATGTGGAAGACATTAACACGCACTAACAACTTTGTGGCTTAGAGTCTTGCAAGAGACCTGATCTAATGACGAGTCTGACAGCCTTCATGGGCAAGAGCCCTGCTTGTGCAAACGGCATGCAAGTGACCTCTGTGCATCAGGGCGATGACGTGAATGCATTGCCTTCATCCCTTCAGTCACCCAAAGTGACATAAATTGACGCCAGCCGCAGGTTCTGGGGAGTTCATAAAGCTGGATACAAGGGATTCATGTGACTCATATCTACTGCCATTCTGTTGCAGAATGGCTAAAAG
>VYZT01017757.1:6155-40789 GCA_013400735.1 Pomatostomus ruficeps | reverse complement strand
ATATCTCAGGAAAGCATTAAAGGTGACCCAAGAAAGAATGAAAAAAATCTCTTCTGAATGTAAAAACGTGGGGTTCGTCTCTTTTTAAAAGCACTGTGACTTTATTTGCGCGTGTTTTGTCCCTGTCATAAGCTGCCATGAGTTTGTTGCATAGTTTCGGCGTTCTCCTTATTGTTGGTTACCTTAAATTTTTTTTCTGCTGTTTCTAAACCGGTTGTAGCTCAAACCTTTCTCTTAATTTCTCTAGTGTTTTAAATGTTCTCTTGTCGGAGTGATTTCTATTCCATGGTTCCTATCCTGCATGAAATTTGGATGATATTTTTATCGGTCTGTGGGGTGGTGCCACCCTGGGTCAAACCGCTGGGGTTTTTTATGTTGCTCTCAGTTTTGAAAATTTGATTATCAGTTATTTTTAGCTTCGTTCAGAATTTCCTCCTTCGAATGAACTAGAAGTCTTATAGGAATTCCCCGATGTCCTGTTGAAAAAAAGTGAAATGAGTTTCTTGTTGGTACATTTTTAATAACTTTTTGCTCTCCTTCTCTCTCTTGATTGCCTTTTAGTGGCCTATTTATAACATATAGACCTCCTAAATTGAAGCTAAAAACCCCCTTGATTTTAGACTGTTCTCAGCCTGTGTTGATTTCACTGATTTTTGTCAGGTAAATGAACTGCTCCTTCCACAGCAGTTTTAGCTGCTGTTTCCCTTCATGCTTTGTGGGAAATGTAGAAGGAACATCTACCAACAGGAATTTTAGGTGCAGCTATCAAATACTGCCCAGTATTTTGGATGAACTAAGAACAACCTGTTTCTTTAGTGCATTTTCCAGCCTGGACTTGCACGGATCTCTGTTCTGCTGCTCGAGAGGTTTTTGGCAGAGCTGTTGGCCACAAATGCAGGGTGGCACAAAAGAGCATGGACAGCACTGGCAGACTTACAGAGATAAGTACAAGTGATTTGCAGAGCTGGGCAGCTTCAGATGCTGCTGGGTGGACATTGGAAAGCTGTCCTAGGAAGTCTTGAGCACATAATAACATCCTCTTGGAATATGATTGGTGTTCACAGTCTGATGGGACTGGTTTGTGCAAGACAGCAAATGTTCAGTAGAGACTGAGTCCCAAATGTCTTGTCTGTGGAACACCATTGGAGCTTTGTAGCTACCCCAGATCGTGGGGTGGAAGTTGGCCTGTGTGAGGTGACAACTCCCAGTCATGCTCCCTAGCTGATCACGGGCTCATTGCTGCTTGTTTGGAGTGGGGTGTGGGTGCAGTAGCAGTGAGACAGTGGACTGTGCTTGCTGGTCGCTGCTAGATCTGTATGCTAGCAAAATTATTTCAATAGTTTAAAAAAATCTAAGCATGTTTTTCCATGCATTAAATAAACAGAGAAATGCTTTTGCATATATGTATATAGAAATATAAGATACATGTGCTGATTAGGTGATATGACCCATCTTATTGGATGGTAAATAGACTATACACTAAATCTGTGACAATGGCAATGAGTAATGTAGTGCAGTTTCCTTGTTCATTTTCACAAATTTTCCTTCTCCATCGTCTTTCTCTCTTTCCTGTTACTTTGAAGACCAATGAGGCTTGTCCCAATGGTGGTGTTCCACCAAGAAGCAGTAGTGAAGTTGAAAGAATTCCTCCATGAAGTCACAGGAGACTGGTCCTGATTCAGCAGGCAGCACTGCTGTCATGAGGACTGCACTCACAGAGATACATTGATCTCTTGCAGTGATACCGGGGTCTGAGGGAACTAACCACGAATTCTCTCTGCTGAATTGAGCTGGGCTTTGCTTCTACTGCTCCAGCTGTGCTCCAGCTGCTCCCAAAGCCATCAGAGCCATTCAGGAATGGATCTGGCATCTCAGTCAGGTCCAGGTGCCTCAGAATAAAATGATCTCTCTTTCCATACTAATCTCTCCATGCACTGCAAGAAGCATCTCTGGGTGACTTGATGTCCATGACATGCAGTAGCAATTTGTGTTCCATGCCAATATAGATTTCTCTAGTTTTTGATTCATTATGGAAATGCTGTCATGCTTGGAGGAATTGTCCTGCAAAGAGATCTTGCCTGTTGTGTTCTCTGGAGGTGGCTGTACAGAGCCACCAGGGCAATGGCAGGGCTGTAAGACCACAAATTCTGTAACTAGGTGAGATTGTTTTTCAGAGGGTGAAACATCCTGAGGTCTCCATGATGTTGTTTTGTGTTGCTCCTTTTTTGTTTTGTTTTGGGTTGGTTGTTTTTTTTTTTTTTAATTATAGCAGTGACAGCTTCCCAGTAAGTGAGCATAAAGCTGAGAAGTTACCTTTCTTTCTGCTTATTATGGGAAAGAGTTATGTTGGCAGGTGTGGCCTGTGTGAGGATTTGCTGAGCTCTTAATCCTGTTTGTGGCTGATTGGCCATGCTAATATGGAAGGGCATCTCTTTCAGTATATAAAGGTCTTAATTGCTTGCCACCTTAGGGAATGTGCTGTTAAAATGCTGTAATTGTCTTAGCAGTAGCTACAGGCCATGAAGTTGTAGATGTAAAATCCTGCAACCTCCTCCCCCAGCCTTTTTGTTTTTTTGGTTGTTTTTTTTGTGTCTAGTTGATTGTTTGTTTCGATTTTTTGAGACAGATATTTTTACTTGTTAAGATAAACTATAAAATAGTTTGTGTAGGTAATAGAGGAACCAGGCTTTGCATATTGAATGGGGAAAAACAGCCAGAGATGAGGTATTTGTGAGCCCTTTGAGCACATGTGTATCTTGAGGGGATGAGAATGTGTGATAATATTCTCTCTGTTGTCTTTTGCCCTATCCCTAGTTTAGTTTCAGGGTGGGGGTTTTTTTTGGTCTTCTTTATCCTTCTTTGTTTGTTGCATTGTACACCCATTTTAGGTGCTAAGAAGTTCGCTTCCTATTCTTAAAAGTGTGAGCTTGTAGGTGTCTGTGTACCTAGAAGTTTCTGACCACCGTTGTCATTAGAAATCTTGTAGAATTTCTCAAAAGGCAGGGCATGCCCCAATCAAATTGTTCTGCATTCAAGTTCTGAAAGTACAAGCATAATGTTAAGTATATTAGCGACTTGTCAGAGGGCTTATCTCTCTAGTCCTTCAGTATGCTGGTCAAAACTTAATGTAAACGAAACAGTGTGCAGTGAGTGCACTGAACTTTCCACAGCGGTTTCCGGTGAATGTAGAAAACCCCGGTTTTTGTAATTCACGCGTGCTATTTAAGAAGCTACTTCGCTGGTGGGGCTGCATTCTTGGGGCCGAGGTGTTACATTGTGTAGTTTTGTGATGAGATTCTTAGGGGATAAAAAGCTGCTGAGTACCTGCCTGCCTTCCTGTTGCTCACAGGCTGTATTAAAAGCGTGTGCAAGATAGGGGGCCTTACTTCCACTTTAACCAAGGTTCGGTGGGAGATGTTAATAAAGCCAGAGACTGGAGCTGGATTTGTAGGTGGAAGATGGATTTGTGACACTGACGTTCGCAGTTTGCAAGACACCTGATTGTTAGGTTTCTCTTGAATGGAGGTTGCTAACAGTGCCGCGCTTTTATTTTCCCCTGTCTGTAACAGCTGCTTCTGTGACCATAATGCATCTTCTAATTGACTTATAAAAATAAGCAACAGTAACATGGAAATCCAGTGAAAGTGTCAGTCTTGAGTGTTTTGGTGTGGTTTTTTTTTTTCTTTAAATAGATAGTAACAATATTGCTGGGCTTTTCCCAGTCCACTGCAGGTGCCTGTGGACCTGGAGGTAAAGGGACCTGGCAGAGGAGTCTTGACTGCATGCAGAGTGGGTGAGTTCTGGTCTGCTCAGGTGGGTATTGACTTTCTGTGTTATGGCAGAAGGTCAGAGGAGACAGGTTTACAAGGTCCTCTGAAATGGCCAGATGTGTGGAAGCAGGAATGCTGAAATTCATTACTGGACTTACCAAAGCCTGAGAACCAGGGAAGAATGTGAACTTGTAACTGGTGCCCTAAGCCTTAGTGCCAGCTAGCCTCTTATCTGATCCCTTTCATGATTTTTATTTTATCTTGTTCAGATTGCACATATTTTCCATTAGACTTTTTCTCACGATCCTTTTCTTTGCACTGGTATTTTTCTTTCCTATTTACCCCCAGCTGTTCTTTGTCAGTTTGTCTGATTTTTTTTTTTTTAATTGCATTGTTAGGTTTTTCTCCTGTACACCACCTATGTTGTTTATGTTTATTCTTCCTTTATTCATATTTTTACATTTTTCTCCTTTTAGCTCATCCTTAGAGAAACCAGTTTTACTCTTAGAGACCAGCCCTTTCTTATTGATTGCCAGCTGCTTTTATTGAAACTAATTTGCATTCTCTTCTCTTATTGTGCTAGACAGAGGACTAGTGATTTTGAGTAAAGCTCTTTCCCGAAAGGCTTTGCTGAGAAACTGTCTCTGTATTTCACAAAAAGAGTGGAAAATAAAGAGCAGCATCAGTGCAAAAGCTGCTTCTGCCTAAACCAATGTGTTTGTGCCTTTGTCACATGAAGAGTAAAAACGTGGCCTGCCCTGCTGCAGGCACAAATGACTTTTTCAGGCTGAAATGAGCTGGTGTGGTAAGGGGGAGTGCAGAATGATGCGGTTTTATGTTTACTTACATGGGCACCCCTTAGACTCTGGCAGTAACAAACCCAATCCATTTTGATTGTGACTATTCTGCCTTGGTAGTGCTGTGATTTTTTTGTTGTTGGGTTTTTTTTTCCCATAGACTGGTCTAAAAAAATATACGAAGAATAAAGATATACTACAGTTAAAGAGTTGAAGAGCTGTGGTTGCATGATGGTAAACTTGGGGAAAAAAGTCAAATGAGAGGAGGTGACTGGGTCAACTTTAACACTCAGAGTACCATCTGGCTTCAGATAGGCTCTTTTGAGAAGGGTCTCTGATAAGGCTCCTCAAGCCTTATTAGTTGCTAAGCATAAACCCCTTGTGTTCAGGTCATGTTGATTTTGGGCTTTGTATCATGCCAGAGGTATGGATAGTCATGGTTTGGATGTACTGGACCTCAGGGTGTATATCCCATCTCCTTCTCAGAGTGCTTTTGGTTTATAAATAGTTCTCACTGCTTTTTCATCCAGTGTCAGTTTGGTTTGACACCTTGGCTTTGCTTGTATATTTGGAGAGGAGTTCTCTGACCATGGTACAGTGCTTAGTGTCAGGTCTGGAGGAGAGGTGTGTTCCATAAATTTGTTATTAAAACTCACAGTAGTGCTTTGCCTCTCAAATGTTTATCCTTAGCACAGCTTCTTACTGGTAATTATATGTCAGTAGCATCATTGCACCAGGAGAGATCTTTTACTTGACTTAGACACCCAGCTAGAAGCATAAGAAAAAGAAGGAAGCTGCAGGATGGAGTTTTTAGTTACAAAAGTGCACTCTCAAATGCAAATTAGGTACATGGCTGTCATGATACAAATAAGATGTAAGATCCCAGAGCCTTTTATTAGACTTACCGGTGCCAGTATAAAATATGGCTCTGAGCCTGCGGTCATGCCACAAAAAGGCTCAAGAAATTCACCTGTGGTTGTTTGTTTTCACAAATTTAGGTCTGCTTAGAAACCTATACACTTACTGTGCTGGGTCTGGCCATCAGCTCAACCTTTACAGCCTACTTTGAATGGAAAAACATACGGTTAAGCTCTAGTATAGTTTAGGACAGAAACGGCAGGATAAACATGTCTTAAGTAGCTTGAGATATTTAGGTGTTAATGCTGCACAGCATCAGAAAAACTCAAGTTTTCTGAGTTCATAACTGTTACAGAAGAGGCTTGTATTTATACTGTAATAACCTGTGAAGCGTGTTTGAAGGCTTGGACTCGTAGAGTTACTTGTGATGAAGTACTTTAGCAGAGAGGAAAGGGCTGCATGTCTACTCTTTGCCTTAATGTTAGGGTTTGATATCATTACTCAAAAGTCTTGATGCTGGTTCTTGCTGCTGAATTATTATTTCAGTCTGCAGAACATGCAGTTTCCCTCCATTGTTTAAGTCTTTCCCACAGTTGTAAGAGAAATACTTGAGAGTACAGGAAATGGTGTCTATAAAAGTAAGATTTGATCTGAAATCTGATTGCCTGAACTATTGCTAAGTCTTTTACGCTTCTGAAGGTTGAAGATGACTTAGTTCTTTCTGTTGATAATTTATTTAGCATGTTAAACTATTTGGACAGTAATCTCCATCAAACACACTTCTGCTTTTCTTTTAAATTGCATTATAAATTGAGGAAGAGAAACAAATATTTGTATACAATCATTTTACTGTTTTTTTCCCATGTCTTCCAGCTATAGTACTGCCTTCCTGAGTTGGGAGAAAGTGAATCCTTTCTGTTCTGTGTCCAAAAAGAACAAAATGCAGAAGCCAATAGTAGAAGTAGGAGTGAGAATCCATTTGACTTTTAAAATTCTTGCCTTTGTTAATAACAGGATGGGTTATTACTATTGAATATGATGGGTTTGTTTTTTTTTCTAAAAAAGAAAGTTATTGACTTTAGTATGTGCTTAAGGGAGGAGCACGGGGAGTTTTCAAACACCTCAAAAGAGTTGTAGGAATAAATCTTTGAAGCAAATTCAGTAAAAAGTAGAAATATTCGAGTTGGTTTGTGCATCTCAGCATTGATCTCCTGAACTAATTACACTCCTCCTAACAGACACAGGGTGTAGCTTTACAATGGCTTGCAGACTGACCTACACTTCTCTGCACACCCTTCCAAGTAATTAGGCAGGAGCAGGATCTTCTGTGTAAGCCTTTGAGCTTCGTTATTTCCGTGCTGTGCTCAGTGTAAAATGCAGTGCTGAGAGACACTGGCTGTTTTTAGCTTGGGCACAGCATCTGGAGCTGCTCTGCATCTGATCTCCTCTGAACAGGAGTGAAGAGGATTGGGTCTGCCTGTGGTGGAGCACCCTGTCATACCCCATCACTGGTTCTGGTAAATCAGAGCTGTTGACAGCTGGCTCAGCTGGGTTTTTCATGTTCTCTTTGGAACAAGATAATCTTTAAGGTCCTTCCCAACCCAAGCCATTTAATGATTCTCTGCGTATGTTCCTGAAATGCCCAAATGCCAGTGGGAGGTTAGTTCCAGCTGTCTTTTGTGACTGACAAAATTTCTGTGTAGTTTGGGGAGGGATGTGATTTCTTTGGGATGGGTTTTTAAAATTTTTTGTTCTGCATTTTTTTTGTTTTGGTTTGGTTTTTTTAATTGGTTATTTTGAGGTGTTTTGGGAGGTTTTGGAAGAAGGTACCTGTGCAGTTGCTGCTAAACTTTTGACTTCTGTATGTGTTATGGCAGAAATTGTTTTTGGGTTATTTTTTTCCCAATGCCTCACAGAACAGTGAAAAGAACCCCCCTGGCCCCTAAAGCTTTTTTACTTAATGCACTTCCTTGACCTTTTCAACCCCTTTGTGCTTTTGCAAGGATATAAACCTGGATATTTTACATATTCTGTGTTGCTGAACTAACTGGAAAATTTGGGGGTTTGAGAGATAGGAGCTTTGATAATAAATGCATTTTTCCCGTGTATAACTTTATCTGTATTCTCTGTGCTGGGCATTCCTGAAGGAGAAATTCAGTGTGAAGAGAGGTCTTGTGACAGTTTTGCCCTTAGCAACCCTTGAAAGCACAGGAGAGGAAGAATTAAAGGAAAGGGCTGCAGTGTGCAAAGTCTGAAGAATTAACATCAGTCCCTTTTTCATACAGTGGAAAGAAAAGAGTTGACTGGAGGAAGAAATCTTTCCTGTGGTACTGGTAGAGAAGTACAGACAATATTTGAGAGCTAGATAAGGCCTCGCAAGCAGCAGAAGTGTATCACACTGCAGAAGGTTTCTGGGCTGTGGTCAGTGTTCTAAAATACAGTCTAAGAAATAGTTAACAAAATATGTTTTCTAGGAGTTTTCAGTTGTTCATCTGCAAACTGCAAATGTATTTGATAATCCCTATAGAGTGCAATTCAAAAGTATTCTTAAGCCTAACCTTATTTTAATTAAAAAAAAAAAAAGAGGCATTGTGGCAGTATATACCACATTGCATGTTTGCTGAACAGCATATACTATCTAGATAAATGACTGAAAACTTTGCCACATGGCACTTATTTGCTCCTGTATTTTATGACAAATTTTATTTGTTGCTGGGGTTTTTTTTTTCTTATGAAATGAGATTGTACAAACCTTTTGCTGAATATTTTTGTCCATGTTTTTATTCATTGTGTGAAAATAATACGATGCTGTCTTACCAAAACAAAAAAACCCCAGGTTGTGGGCATATATTGTAATATCAGTGTTTTTTTCCCTTTAAAAATTGCAGTAGATGCCAAGAGTGTGTTAAGCTTGAGGAGGGATGTGGTTGCTTTCCAAAATAAATGCTATTTATGAAAATTTATTTCAAGTTGTCTACAGGAAAGTGAACATGCAGGGATCAGGGTATATAACGTTTTCTTTGGAACATACCTTTGGTAAATATATTTTTAAAGGTTGCTAATCTGTTTCCTGCCTAGGAAACCAAGGAAGTCAAAGAGAAAAGGAGATTATGGACATATTTGTTATTCAATGCTGTGTTGTTTCTCTGACTTCCATCTCCTACACAGTTAGAAACTCTGCAGGAAAGGGGTATGTGACTTGTGTTGAAAACTTTCAGGTTTCCTGTTTCTCTGGGCATGTAGGTTTCTGACTGAGTAAGTTAACTTTTACTGCTGGGCCATATCTCTCCATATTTTCCTTTGCTCTGGAAAATTTTTGGTCCTCATTGTTTCTGACCACCCTGGACAGTTGGCAATCTCTCTCAGTCTCACAGTACCAGCAGTATAGTGGCACGAGCTATGTGCAAGTCCCTTTGAATTCTGCTGTCAGGTATATTTGTTGTGAATAAAACGTTCCAGAGTTCCAGGGAGCCCTGAATATAAACGTATCAATTATGTGTCAACACAACAGCATCTGTCGTTGAAATTGGGTATCATTTATTTGGCATCAGCATAGCAAAGATTTGGCTGACAGCCAGAGTGAAATATTCCAGCAGAAGCTGCTGCCACAGGAGCCATCTTTGAAGTAATTTGCAGAAACTCAGGTGCTCTGACATCATCTTTTAATAAATTCCTAAGACATGAGGGACCTTAAGCAAAAAGCCTTTCATGTTCCACATTCTTCCCTACTGTTATATCTTTTTCATGACCAATTTTTTTTTGTTATTCCTCTTGTGGAAGAGATACATACAAGGTTCTGGGATGTATATACCCCGTGATTTAATACCCTTTTTTGGTTTTCCACTTCTTATTTCAATGTTGTTTACATAAAAATTCCAAATGAATGCAATCAGTGATGCCTGCTTTGGGAAAACTTTGCTTAAGTATGAAAGAGACAAGGCTCTCAAAACAGGAGAGTAAGAAATTGCCCCTTGCAAAATATGTGTATTTTGGGGGGTTTGAGTGTTTTTTTCGTTTCTGAAGAACTTTGTCTCTTTCTTGCTTTTTATTAGATCTTTTTCTTAGACTTAAGTAAGTTTCACATTCCCAAAGATGTGAGTGAGTCAAACCAGTAATTTCAGGAAGTTAGGAAACTCCAAGTCTGTAACACACTCCATTTGTCATGGACATAACTGCCATGGTTGAGTAACTATTTTAGAGTACCTCTGGGAAATGAGGAACTCGGATCACTTTTTTTTTATGGATGATCTTTATCATACTTGAAGGAGGTGAAGAGGTAACACTCTTTGATTTAATGGTACAGCTTGTAATAGTCACCTGGTTGATTCTGGTAAATTCACCTGTTTAAAAACAAAAACAGGAAGATCAGAGTTGGAAAGGAGAAGATACAACAGAGAGACTCGGGATCATATAACATATCCAAATGTTTACCTCGTGCCTTTTTTCTGACTCTGGGCTCTGAACAGTCCCCATCCCATCATCAAATTAAAGTTTTTCACTTGGGTGCTAAAAACTCGTCCGTTCTAGGAAAGCATGAAGAACAATACAGGGATAAAAGTAGTTGGGAGAAAATACGCATTGGATTTTCAGTGCTGGAGGAAAAGCTTGTAGAATAAAGATGAACTGGGTTTTTTTAAGGTTTTTAGTGTTTGGGGTTTTTTTGTGGGTTCCTCCCTCCTCCCTGAGGTTTGAAGTCCTATGAAGTTGAGTTTCTCTCAGAGGGGAGAGAACAGTGAAAGGGAGGGAGATCTATCATATTATCTGCTTTTTAAATGGGCTGGTTTCTCTTTGGTAGAAAATAAATAGTAAATTTAGATTAGCTCTTAACTTCCTACTCTCAAAAGAAATCACAAATCTAGAGTTAAGTAATGAAACCTCTTTAAGAAAATCAATGTTACCTTTCTCCAAGCTCAATTTATCCAAGAGGTCAGCTTTGTTGCTGCCCTGGCATAGCTTGAATTTAATGATTAACCTCTTGATGACTGTTCATGTAATTTCCATCTGGTATTTTACATAAGCATAAGCCAAGATGATAACAGAATGCTGTAGCAGAGCAGTATGTGCTATTCAGGGAAAAACCTCGTTCCAAATCCCGTATGCAGCACGAATCAGCCCCAGTGAAACTGAGAGGAGCCCATTAAGAAATCCGATTAGCTGTCTGCTCTCTAGGTGAGTTAAAATCTCTGTCCAGCGTGGTAATCAGCGATGTCTAACTGGTGGCTTATCTGGTAATAGTGCTGTCGCCTTTTATAGAGGCGCCTCTCTCGCAATTCCGCCTGCCTTGTGTATTCATTTCAGCCACGTAGAGCGACCAAGTGAGACCCTGCAATAAATTTTAAAATCCTCTTCAGAGCCGAAGCTGGCCCTGTCGTGTTCTGTTGTGTTGCCCTTTGTTCCAGCAGGTTTCCCGGTGAGATCTCCAGGTGCTGTGTAAGCAGTAGCACGCAAGAGGGGGGAGAGTGTGCTTTGTGTGAAAGCAGTATGGGAAAGTGCAGCATTAGGTTCAAGTTTCACAGCAAAGTAATGTCAAGTACTAGTTAGTGTGCTTGTTCCAGCGGTAGCTTTCTACAGGTGAAAAGAAAAAGAAACATCATTTTGGGAAGAAATAAGGAAAAATGTTTCTAAAGTACCTTTAGGTAATGTAATAGCCTGTAAAGTCTAAATTGTTTTCCTTTTAAAATGCAGAATGTGAGGAAGAGCAATTCTAATGTCAGCAGTTTTTGATGCATTTATCTCCATAATCTACAGGTCTGGTGTCCCTTCCTTATCCATAGTTGTTCATGTTCATGGAGAGACCTGGCTGAAACCTGTGGAGAACTGCAGGAGCAATCAAGATGAGCTGCCAAATGGGAACTGAACTTTTCATCAGCTCTTGCCACATAAATATAGTCCTGAATCTGTTGAAGGTGTCACCTGTTGGTAGTTGCTCCCTGTCAGTGTTTGTTCATCTTCTATCTTTGCCTTTCACTCAAAGGATGTGAATTTAGACTGCAGCTGTCTTGATGGTTGGGGTTTTTTTAATTGTTGTATGCTCTTTGCCTGTGGGCTCCATCTAGTTACTGTGATCTCAGCCATGCTTTGTACTTTATTTTGTATTTCATTCTAAACTTGCTGTTGTGAAATACATTAATATTGTGTCATTTCTGTCTAGAGGCTTGTGAACAATTTTGAACTGTTTTTAGCATCCACAACTGATGAAACTTCAGTGTGCCCTCAAGGAAAGTGAGGTGATACATATGGTAACAGCACAGTAGATAAAAGGTTATGCTTCTCTCTTCCCGTTCTCACAAATTTGCTTTGTGGATGTAGTTCTAGCTTCATGTCTCAGTTAATTTGTGAAAAGAAATCTCACTTCTGTGTGGGAAAGAGGGGTGAGCAATGGCTGATGGCCTGTACTAGAGGAGGAGTAAGCAGATCTGATACCTCCAGCCCTTTGTGGAAAAAGATGGTTCTCAGAGGAGGTGGTGTCTATTGTCCTCACCTTGAAGTGCACAGAATGTGCATGTTGATTCTCTTGGGTTTTGGAGACCCATGCTCAGGAGTATGGGTACAGTACACTTGGTGCTATTTAGAATATTCAGGTTTTGGACTGATTAGTAAGAGGCTCTGTAAACCCCTGCCTGGTTTCCTGCTCAGATATTTAGTTTATTTCTGCCTCTGTGTTGAACCTCCATTCTTTTTTTCAGTCTCCTCTCTTCTTCCCAGTTCAAATTAGTTGTAGTTTTGGAGGAAATTAACATTTTCCTTTCCTTTACACTTAAACCAGAAATTCAAAGGACATTCAAAAAAGCACTCTTAGGAGTGAAGTGCTGTTTTATAGTACCCTCAGATTAAATATTGGGGTTGCTGATCTACTTCTTGCACCACAGTTCTTGTATTGAGGAACAGCTTGTTTGGAGCAGTATTTGCACAACCATTTCAGTACATCTCACTATTTTCAAGTCAGTACTGCAACCTTATATAAGACAGTCTACATCCACTTAACTCCAGGACAAATGTGGTGATTAATATTTATATAAAAGCTTTCATGTTTCCACAGTGAAATGGTCTCACTTTGAAAAGAAAAGGTGTCTTTTTCCCTGTTGACTTGGTGTGAAAAAGCTTGCAAAGGCTTCCAGCCAGCACTGCATCTGAGACAGGCATCAGCAGAAAAACTGAGGTCATCTTTAATTTGGTATTTCATTTTGTGGAATTGCCTACTCCAAGAGAAATAAAACATTTACATGTATATTAACCAATGTTTGCCAGCTCTTGGAATAAAGCCAGTTCTCTCAGGGCCAAACAAATGCTCTGAGTCAATGAGTAATAATCTGCTATTGTCACTCCTAATTTATGGATGAGTAGATAGAGCAATGTTTGCCATTTTAAGTTGTCCTATTCACTTGAAAGACTAGAAATCATGATTAGCTGTTGGCTTGGAGTGTCAATAGCATGTCTGTTTATAGCTGATTTACTCAGTATAGCTGTTGCAAAAGTTCAAGACCTCCCCACATGATGAGGAATAATTGTGGAAGAAGATGAGAACACATGAAGGTTACAGATGTTTTGGGACAGTAATTTGGAAGCCACAGCCAGAGGCTCAAGGATACATGGCATCTCCTCTTTATAAATGACATGCAAAGTCTCCCTGTGCCTCGTTTATTTTCTGAGGAAATCTGTATTGTCATTTTCTCATGTTAATAGAAAATTTAAAAATCCATGCATTCCCAAGATAATGTCTGTATTGGCTTTTGTTGATGATAAATAAGTAAGAGGCGGGCATACTACTAATTATCTTACAATGATGTTTTCCTGTCTCTGAGCCTTTCGCTTTGCTTAATTTTCCAACAAATGCAGTTAAAAGCAGTTTCGGAAACTTCGTTTTCCACATTCACGAGCATGCTTTTGTCATGAAGTTAGCAGCAATCTTGCCATGATTGGGGTGAATAAAAACATCAACCACACTCTCTTTTGTTGAGAAAGAGGCGTGTTTTTAATGGGAATACTTACAATCCTACCTTATAAGTACTGCAGGGAGGCAAATAGCACAGACGCCTCTGGAGTAGGAGTTGATGGGAATAAGAGTCACTCTTGAGATTAAATTGTCCACAGAGTGTCCTATGAAGTCTTCCATGAGGTCTCCTGACCAGCTGTGGAGGAGGCTGCTCCATCATACCTAAATACGTAGGCAGGAGATGGATGAGAAGTATGAACCTCAGCTGTCAGCTACTAAAAGCAAAGACACACAGTGCAGAGGTGAGAGCCCTCACTGATGTCTCTCTGCCCTGATGGATGGATTCTTCCATCCACTTCTTTCAGTCTTTATTGTACTTCCGTGCAGCTTTTCTTTGTGTGCTAGTTTGTCTTTCTTTTCATTTTGTTTCCTTTCTTGCACACTAAGGGGGCTCTCCTGCACTTTCTATCTGGACTTCATTATCTGGCTCACCTACTTGCACTGCATCATAACTTTTTTCTTCCTTTCCCCCCACTGCATTAAACTTCCTATCTGTCATCTTGTCAAACGAAATAACAGCAAGAGCGGTCAGTGTTGATGTTGTAGATAGCACGATGTCCACAGCCCAGGGTGTAGCTGTTAATATTCTGTCTGTAAGCTGTGGAAGACAGGCTCTGAAGAGATGCCTAAGGACATGATTCTTCAGCACCTCTGAAAGGTCAGAAGTAGGACTTAACTTCTGTACTGTGTAGCCTTAGCTGTCACTTGGTGTTTGCAAGCACTTGGATAAGATTAAAAACTAATATATCCCTCTTTTGAGAGAAGGTCAAATAATACGTGATTCAAACCCCACGTGTACTGGATCATGGCAGGAACCTTTAAACACCCATTCCCTGCACATGCACAGCTCCCAAAACCATCCATGAGCCCTAGTGCTGACTTGACTTCCACTCTTGGGGTTCCAGGAGCAACTTGGTTTGATTGTTGAGTGCCTGCTTTTGAATTGACAAGAGAGATCTACTGAATACTCCAGTAAAACTATATCTATATTAAAAAAATACACATATCAAATGTGGCTGGTTTAAACAAGGAAGCAAAATGAGTCATATTTTTAAGAGCTGGTCAGCAGTATCTTAAAAATAGGGGGGTAGGGGAGAACTAACTGTACCACAATACAAAAAACCCCCAGACAGAACACTATAGAATAAAACCCAAAAACCAAACCAAACAAAAAAGCAACACCCCAAAGAGAAAAAAACCCACAACCAATCCACCCAGCAGCTTGGAGCAATGTTTCTTGAAATTGCTTTAAAATATAAAACTATTAAGATTAATCCAAATCAGTCTATACAGAGTAAGATAGATAGATGTGTGCTTAGATGTCAGCAGCAGCAGGTGCTTACAGTATTATAAATAGAAAGCAATTCAAATTGAGGTGCTTATTAAATTTGCCTTTATGATGCTTTGAAGAATTGCCCTAGAACAGAAAAGAAAAATTACCAGAGGCTCTGGATTGAAAGGATGACTTAAATAGCTGTGCTGCCAAAGGAAACAGAACATAAACTAGAATAAGTGATAGACTTGTTCAGAAAAGGTTATCTAACAGTGATTTGTCTCTAGCATGGAGAGGTTGGCCAAGAGCTTTGGAGGGATGTGATTCAACACAGGAGGGCTTAATTTTTTTAATCAGTTTTAATATGGTATTGAGATTTTAATATATCTTCCAGGAGATTGCACTGTAATCCTTCCTAGCACTTATATTTCTCCAGTTTTTCCTTGTTTCCTTCTTCTACTTCCCCCAGCTGACAAAACCTAATTCTGCAGGAAATGTTCATGTTTGTGAAATGGACTTTTCAGAATTTTTGCTGCCTTTTTGGATAAGGCCATGGTGAGGATCCTGTATCTTATTCAGCATTTTCTAAAATTCTTGAAGCACTGTAGGGCCTCCGCGGAGAAGTGTCTGAGTGCAGCGGCTAAGGAATCATGAGGTAAACCAGATCAGAGCAACAGGCACAACTGGCAGACTAACAAAAATAGATTAAAATTGGAAATGCTTTTTCTTTAACGAGATACTCAAATTGAATAATTTGGCAGGGAGCATATCAGGAAATCTTAGCATGGGAAAAAAAGTGCATTGGGGAGCAGTGAATTGCCCTGTGTAAGATGTGCTATCCTGCTTTTTAATAACAAAGCATGTGCATCCTTGGTGGTGGAGAGAAGGTCTGCAGTGGCACAGTGTTGCTTCTGCACCCTTCTGGTTGGGTCACTGTCTTGGAAAATGCCTGGCACAGAAACAGCAAGGCCATCTAGACTGGAAATGGTGATAACGTGCAGATGCAGAACCAGTCGAGTCATTACCACTGAGTGAAGGGGGAAAGGAAACGTGTAGAGACAACTGGACTCCTGGCATCCATACCCAGATCTCCCTGCCACTGCACACACTGCCTTACACGAGCTAAAGGGCTGGTATACCATACTAAGCATTCAGTATATTTTACCTGTCTTTAGGAAATCAGTTGCAACCATGTCCTTATGAGTTGCAGGAAAAAGACAGCTAAGAGAGTGCACGAGCACGACTACCCTTGGAAAACTGCAACAGGGAGTGAAGCTTAGTCTTGCACTAAGCTTGCTGGGGTTAATGCAGTATCGTGTGTCACTGGTGACTCTGAGAGCACCGTGAAAGTAGCAGATTGCTTTAAAAACAACTCGAGTGGAAAAGAAGGCTGTACAGGACTAAATGAGAGGGGTGAATGTGAATAGTGTTGCATAGGGGGAGGTGATGTTTAGGTCTTGGTAAGTGCTTTAAAAGGAGGTCACTTTTACTTGACTGTGTTGAACTGTGGTACTGATCAATAGTTGTTTGCTGAGTGTTGTAAGGGAACCTCTGAGGCATCTTTCTCTGACTACCTGGGCTTGCTCATAATGGACACATGGCTCCACAGCATTTGCTTTTGTTTCCAAGTTTTTGAGCTGGGGGAAAGTCTTGGCAGTAGAACTGTAAATAAGAATATATAAATAGGGGGTTCAAGAACCAGTGTTGCAGAACTGATGAGGCAACACAGGTTTGTGTTTATAGAGTGGCTTTGCTGAGAAACTCCCTTTGGTTAGACTGCACAAAACCTTCTTCTTTCTGTTTGTAATTTTATTAAGTCTTAATTAAACTTTCTGCATTTAAATTAGTTTACATTAATGTCACACTGTTTTATTATGTGTATATTGGCAGACACTAACAGGGATTTGATCAGCCTAATCCAGCTGTATGTAATTATGTGCCTTCCCCTTAAATAATTGCAAAGAGTCTATCAATCATGACAGGAAGGCTGACTGTTTTATTATAATGTGGGATTGTTTAGTGAAATGTAATAAGACTTCAGGTTTAAGCTGGGGAGTAAACAGAATGAGATTTTACTGGGACCAGTAATAGGAAGAAAAAATTCCCCACCCATCCTGTGTTGCAAGTCTCAGTTCTTATCTTCCTTCCCCCCCCTCCCCTCCTCAAAAAAAAAGGTGTCCTGATTGCATTGTTTTCACACTGATGTTGAGAACATTTTTGTAACTGAAAGGAATTTGGGAAAGATGCACGTTTCTGCCTGCTGGAGGAAGAGCTCTAGCCTAAACCTGTGATGCTCTTCCAGTGTAAGGTTGGAGGCTTTTAGTTCATTAATTGATAACTTGATTATCCAGATCAAATGATAGTGTGTTGGAGACAGCAGAGGTGGGAATGAAACCTGCCAAATGCATAAGCTCTAAAATAAAGCTTGGAAAGCAAGTAAGGAGGGGAGTAACACAGGTATGCACTTCATCAATTGTATTTGGATTGAATTCTGTGTGAATTAGTTACTCTCCAGTGCCATGCAGTCCTTCCCTGGCACATGTAGAAGCAGGGAGATACAGGCATATTGCCAGCAGTCTTTCCACAGCCTCCTACTGGAAAACTATCCGTGCCAAGAAAGACTTGAAAAACCAGAACTTCAGACAAGCCCCAAAGGGGATGTGTTTGAGATCTGAACCCCTCATTCAGTGCGTTCTGGCATTGCATCAGGCTTGCTTTAAATCTGTGAATACCACTAAACTACTGTATAGAATAAGATGGTAGGTGCTGTTGTCAGTGCAGTGCTGTCCATCTTCTCCTGTGGGACTGTCGGGGATTTCAGGAGCCCAGGTACACATCAATCTAGCTTATTTCTGTGCTAGATAGTTCTGTATATTTGAGCTAGAAGAGTGAGATTTCCCTTTGTGTCTTCTGAAGAAATAAACTGTTTCACAAACAGTTTTGATCCAGCATACACAGATTGTCTTGTGGTCCAGAAGAACACGTTTCTGGATGTTCTAGATTCCTTTTCTCTTCTGACAGTCACTCTGCATCCTTCCCCTTTCCAGGGCACACACAGGTGTACATACACATCCCTACCGCCCAGGCTCAGCTCTTGCCTCTGTGGTTTCTGTAGTTTTAGATTTAACATTCCATCCTTGCTTGCTGTGGGCATGGATTTTCCACCTGCCAATCTTTAGCCTGGACTGAATTTTCAGTGCCAAAGTTTTAAAGAGAGTAGAATTGTAATGAAAAGCAGTGACAGTCCCTCAACTCTCCCGTTTGCATTACAAAACTGTAACATCAGGCTTCGGACTTGCTGGCATTGTGCCTGGCACATGCCTCAGGGATCTGTCTCAAACGTGTTTATAGTGATGCTGTCTCACAGACTGACTGTGTTGGGAACCCCTCAGTTTGAATATGGGAAGCAACAACCAGGCTTCATGTAGGAAAAGTGTGTTTCCCATCCCCGTCGTTGTCATTTCAGAAGATGAGTGCAGCTACCCTCTGGTGACAGTTCAGCTTGAGGTGTGAGCAGTGACACTCAAGGTCTGGGTGGGTCCACGCAACTGGACTGGGAAACAGAAAGATTGTTTTCACACCAGATTCCTGTTGCTGCCCCTCCTGGCAGATGCCAAACTCTTGGGATTGGTCTGGGAAAGCAGCACTTAAATTTTGAGGAGCTCTGGCACCAGTGACTAGTTTATTATTTATTTAGTGTAGCTGTTCAGAAACTGACTGAATTTCTGTAAATACACTGGAAAGATAAATGTTTTGTATCCAAAGGAACCTTGTCAGGAACAGCTGAGAAAATTACCTTTTGTGAAAACAGCTGAGCAAACACATAATACCAAGTCAATATGCTAGATGTTGTGGTTTACTGCATTTATGTGCAAGATCATCTGTAGCTGTAGAGATGGAGAATGGCAAGCTCTTCTTTTACAGCCTCCCCTCGGAATTGAATTCATGCAGTGGCAGAAATTACATGTTTATTTTTCTTGTGTTTTCAGTAAACATTAGTTGTATTTCTTCATTGGACTGCCTGTTGGAAAAGTTGTCTTGATGTTGGTTCTCTACCAGGAAAAATACGGGTTATTTATCCACCTGTTCATGGAACAAAAGAACTTGCCCTTTGATTTAATTTGTTTTAATTGCATTCTGCTCAGTTTCTTTGCTGCATTCAGGGCAGAGAGGATGGCACCGCACGTTGCCTCGCCTCTGTTTAACAATGTCTCCCCAGATGCAGAGATCCACACTCTTTGTTTCTAACAGAGATTGCTCGCTATACCCAAGTCCTTCGAATTGTGAAAAGCATATTGAAATAGCTGTCTGCTTTGGCGGCCTTGCTCTCTCTGACTTTCTGGCAGCATTCAGTGATGGCTTTCATTTTCCAAATGCTGTGAGTAGTTTGGAGACTCTCAAAGCTGCATTTACAGTAAATGTGATGTTGCAGTAATGATGGGTCAATTCAGCTTTAGAAAAAAAGCCACCACCTCTCACTAAAAAATAATGTTAAACTGACTTCAAACCAAATCTTAATAGTTCCATATTGCTACGTGTATAATTAAAAGCTTTCACCCTTGAAAACAGGGTTCTTTTGATTTGCTAATTGTAATTCCTTGCTACAGTCAAATAGACTGAGGTAAATTTTTATGATATTAAGAACTGGCCTCATGCTGTAACATGAAAATCCATTTTTCACAGAGCAAAAATTTTTCTCTTAATGCTTTTCTTCATTTTTAGCAGACTGTGAAATCATGACAGTGTCACTGAAAGAGAAAATCTTAAATTTAGCATTGCAAGCATTACCTTCAGGTATGCATCAATTCTGCTGTGCAGCTTCAGTTTAAAAGGAATGGGTAACCCAGAGCTTTTTGGTCATGGAGAAGGAAAGTTATTTTTTGGCTATGGCTGCAATCACTGCTCCTTTTGTTAGGGGACGGCTTGTACAAATTAAAAATTGGGGTTTTTTTCAGCAATTGATAATAAGTTCGCCTCTTTAGTGGTTGCACAGGGCTATGATTCAGTACCATAAGAAACTGTCCTGTAGCTGGAATATTCACTTCATCATGGAGCCGCTTTTTTGTTGTTTAGAGTGGGTTGTCTGGGGAGGTCTGGGAGAGGGATGGAGGATGTAACTAGGACCGAAATGTTTCCCTAATCCTTTGGGCAGGCTCAGTCTTAGGGTTCAGCACTCTTAGCCAAATTGGCAAATCTTTGCTCTGTCACCCACACAGGTGATTACATAGAACCAGTCAAATAATGAAGATTTTGTAAACCATAATTTTACATTTAGGGTTTAAAATGAAGTATAATAATTGTGCTTCAGTGTGATGGAAATAGTGCTGAACAATTACTACTGCAGTTGCCTAAAAACTGCTAAAGTCAAGCTTTTTGCCTTTTTGACTCCCCAAAAAGCTTCCTGCATAGAGCCAGGCTTGCAAGGCACTGGGTGCCTAATGGATCTGACACAAACACATGGGCAGGTTTAGCTTCTGTCTCTGCATGGGAGATGGGTGCAAACTGGTCCAAGTGCTCCTGCAAGTTCTACCCAGGTAATAGCCACGCAAAGTGATGAACATGTTCTTCAGAGAAGATGTGAGGGTTGTTATTTTTCTCGCATCTGCCAGAACTAAAATGTGGGGTAAGACGGAGTTGGACCTGGGTGGATGGAAAGGCTGTGTGCAGAACTGTACTCTCTGGAGACCTCATCTAGAGCTCCATGCACCGGTATTCCTGCTTGCACATCTGTTCCAAACTCCTACTGAAATACTTTTCAAAATTCCCGTTTAGAAGCATGTCTAATCTGGCCAAATCACCTTAGAAACTGGTGATCTTGCTGATGCTATTCCTGCAATGGCCAGGCCTTAGAATTTCAGGAAAGAAAATTCCCCATCCAAAATGTGGTATGTCACCTCAAGGTAAAATCGGTTATGGAGTAATGACAAAAAAAAAAAAAAAAATCTGTATTCCATGGAGAAGAAGAGGCTCAGGGGTGACCTTATTATCACTCGCTAGGACTACCTGAAAAGAGGTTGTAGCCAGGTGGGGGTTGGTCTCTTCTCCCAGACAAACAGTGACAGGACAAGAGGACATTGTGTTAAGCTGCACCAGGGGAGGCTCAGGTTGGACAGCAGGAAGAATTTCTTCACAGAAAGGGTGATTAGACATTAGAATGGGCTGCCCAGGAAGGTGGAGTCTAGTCCCTGGAGGTGTTCAAGAAAAGACTGGATGTTGCACTCAGTGCCATGGTCTTATTTGACATGGTGATGTCTGGTCATAGGCTGGACTTGATGATCTCAGAGGCCTTTTCCAATCCAGCTGATTCTGTAATTCTGTGATTCTGTGGGGTAGCCTAAAATAAGACTTGTCCTTTATTAAATAGTACCCATGGTTTGTGTAACAGTATTACATGCAGTTCAGTCCTTCATTAAAATAACTCAAAACATTTGCCTGGTTTCAAAGGCAGGAAATAATGTGTTGCTTAGATGCTTTGATCCCACTTTTATTAAGGATGGCAGTAAGAAAGATATTACTTCGGCTAATTTGTAGCTTCTGGGCTCCCCGTGCTCACTGGGACAGCATGTCAGGGTTCCTTCTGCTCTGTCAGGATCTGCCATCTCCTTGCAGTGGCCACTGGCTGGGCTGCAGAGAGCTGAAGTTCCATGAGCTAAGGGGGATTAAAGCCTTGTGTGTAGGGGCCCTGCATGGCTGCTCTGGCCGCATGGAGCCCCTGTGTCTGTTCTGCTGGAACTGCAATGAGAGCGCACTGTGCCTTGGCTTGGGGCTTTGACAGCACTCAAGGAATGATCCTGTTTCGCTGGTGGGAAGGATGACCTTTGTCACAAGGATGGGCAGTGCTCCTGTTTAGATGACCACACAGTGCTGAGCAGTGGCTCCCTTGCTGGCCAGGCTTCCTCTTGCCCC
The DNA here is from genome assembly GCA_013400735.1 of Pomatostomus ruficeps. Classification (NCBI taxonomy): domain Eukaryota; kingdom Metazoa; phylum Chordata; class Aves; order Passeriformes; family Timaliidae; genus Pomatostomus; species Pomatostomus ruficeps. Next base: position 19,192 of record VYZT01017757.1, on the reverse strand, counting down.
TTGGGCTCCCTATCTCCTTCTCTTTCCAGCTCTTGGGCCCGATGGTTCTTCCAGCCTCCATGCAGCAGCTCTGGCTGCATGACCCTTGAGTAATCAGCCCAGCAGCAAAAATAAGTAACAAAATGATAAGCTTCTTGGTTTGGGTTCTTCTCAGCTCTGATGCTGGTGTGTCTTGGTGACTGAGAACTACTGGTTTTGATGCTCTATAATGCTCAAGTAATCTGAAGAGTATTGTCTGCTTAGATGTCTCATGTCCTTTTTCCCTACTGCTGGCAGGCAGTCTGAATACTGTACATCCAGATTGTCTGCTGGCTTGTTGTTGTTTGGTTTTATTTTCAATGTCTCAGTAACATCCATGCCCCTAAAGGAAAATTTAAATTATAAAAATTAATTCTTGTCAGATTGTTTGAATTTCAAGTTGTTTTGCTGTTCCAGGAATGCTGCAGTGTCAGTAGGAGGATCATGAAGTCAGGTTGATCCAAATTGGCTTGCAAACATTTCTAATTTTGGATTTGGAGAAAAATTAGTCAATTTAACATGGTTAATACATTCATACTGTAAGGTTGGTCATAATAAGTCCTTTAGACAGCAATACATGTGATTGCCCTAAGTGCAGATAAACAGAATCTTTTGTCTTGCATGTGGAAGGATATGCAAATTTGTAATACTCCATGAGCACTTGGTGTAGCCGGAGTCAAGGCTACCATTCAAGGCTCACGGGAATAGCCCTGTGTGGTGTGAGGAGCTTTTAACTGCAGATTACTGAGGGTCAGGGTTCATTTTACCAAAAAAAGGAGGCGACAGACTGCCATAGATCTGGTTGAAATACCAGTCCCTGCAGGTTCCGCTACAGCCTTCAGGTATAAAATTATCCCTGCTTAGCCACAGTTGACTTGCTCTAAGATGCTGGCAAGTACTTCAGCATTGGCATGAGTGACTTCAGTGACTCAGTCCACCAGTTCACGTTTTTCGGTTTTGACGTTAGCTCTGCAGAAACAGTTCAGAGTAACTTAACCCAGTGACAGAATGAAGAACACTTTTGTATATAAAAGCAATGTGGATGATGAGCAAGGGGGAATGTAGTTGATCTAGTAGGCAAGCCAGAGTACGAAATTTGTATATTTGTATTACATTGAAGCATGATATCTTTAGGTTTTTCCTCAGTGGTCTGAAACTTTTAAATGTTTTTTTCTGCTGGAAACCTTAGCTCTTCAGTATCAAGCTGGGGTAGGCTCTGAGAGAGGGATGTTTCAAATAACTTTACCAAGTCAACGCTCATTTCTTGACTTGGCAATCAAGATTGTTTCTTTCTAGCCAGCAGGTTCCTGCTTTTGGGGAAAACTTTGCTATAGTGAACTTAAAAATAACCTCATTACCCCATGCAATTTTATGGTCGAATTTTAAATTTCAAAATCGATAAAAGTAAGATGAAGTTACTGTGTCTGGCTAGTGCCAGGCTGCTATCATGGTGTTGTGGGCTACAGGTAAGCGTCTTCTAGAGTCTTTAAATCCCTTCTCTTTCTGTTCTATTTGTGTCCCAGTTGAGTTGCTGACTTTCCAATTAGGGCAGTAGTTGAACCGGTTTGGTGATCACTTCCCCCCTTGGCAGGTGTTTGGGCCAGTTGAGCAGTTAATACCCATGGGAAGCAGCCTTAGGAAGATGGGATATGTGCAACCTGTGGCAGTGAGCCCTTCCCTGTTCGGGGGAGACTGGCATGGAAAGGAGACTCAGCTTCTGTTTGAGGAGGCAAGGTGAGCTTCCAGTTCTTCTGCAGCTGGTTCAAGGTTAGAGTTTGCAGAAGGCTGAAGTACCTGTGGGACATCACTTTCTCACTGACCTTTTGATAGTGACTTGCTCTGAGATGTTTTAAATGAGCAGTACTAACAAGACTGTTAATTACACCCATCCCAATGCTGTATTACTTCCTTCCTCTCTTCACTGGCATTCAGCCTTCCCACAGCACAAGCAGGGTGGTTGCTGGCTGACGGAGGATGTAGCTCAGTAATGTCAGATAATTTGTTCTCATGAACTGTGCACGCCACAGGGAACAAGACCCTAATGTTGTAATCCTGCCCCCGTCACTGCCTTGATGTGCTTTATGGATCTGTTTCTTTCTTCCCATAATTTTCAGTAGTCAGTGAAGTCCTCAGGGGCTGGTATGAGGCTTGGCAGCGTAAAGCACTCTTAATGTGCTTGTACAGCATGGGCTGTAGCGTTTCCTCGTATCCAGCTGAGCGCTGGTTTTTCCCGGCTGTTTCATTCCAGGATGAACATTGCAGAATCTACATCATCCTAGACTTTTCCTATGGGAAGTGGTGTCTCTTGCAGCAACTGTCCCATCCTGGCAGTCACAGCAGGGCACCTGGCGGCAACAGGACCCTGGCAACAACTCACAGATTCACCACTGCCATTTTATGGTTCAGTTAAGATGAACCCTAAGGCTCCTTTCTCTGAAAACTCTGGGCCAGTTTCTGTGCAAGTCCATCTCTGCCAGTAGCAAAGCCAAGTAACGCAGTCTAGTATTTGGAGATTGATGCCAGATTCCCAAACTGGAGAGTGTCAGCTTGCGATTCAGGTGGTGCTGACATTTGTGGGAAGGCTTTCTCTGTTCTAAGCCATCAGATGTTAGCCAGTGTATGTAATTAACTTGGTATAATTCTGCTTCAGAATGAAATATTCATTCAAAAGAGACTTAAAAAAAACATCCTGATGTTTTTAATGTCTGGGTAGTAAGTGACGCTGCACAGAGCAAGGCATACAATTATTGGTAGAGGGATTGGTTTCATGGCAACTCCTCTTTGTTACTGTGGTACTGACAAAGTCCCAGAGGCTTTTACTGTCCATCACTTCTTGGGTCTTGTGGGTAATCCAGATACAAAACCCACAGACATTAACAGTGGAAACAGAAAATAATACCAAAATACAGCCTGAAATGCTCTGGTAGTCTAATTACCCCAAAGGACAAACGTAAAACTTTATGTTGTATAGTAGTTCTTCTAGATTTCAGTAATAAATCTTGTGACCAGAGGGAGAATGGAAATGGAAGGGGTAAAAGATTTGTTTTGCCCCAGAGAAAATTCAAGTTAGAGAAGTGGTAAATGACACCACCAGACCAGAAACCCATGGCTTGCAGAAGGTGTAATACCAAAGGCTCCACCCTGAGTCAGGGAGAGTTGAGGATTTGCTGAGAAGAAAGTTATGAAAGTTTAAGAATTAAGTAGTCCTATTCGATTAAAAGATTGGAACAGGATGTTGTGTGTAGTTGCTCCATCCAATTCCTGTTTACCTTGCCATCACAAAGTTTATTGACCACTTCTGGTCTTTAAATATGTTACATATTTTGATTCTAATGCTGCAATGTGCAGAAGGAATTAATTCTTTTTAGGACTTGAATTTTATCATTTCCTCTTTTGAAAAATATCCTAGGCACCAAAATTCCCCTTTTGTGTTTTATCAAGACCAAAATGAAGGGTTTGCCTCAGAGTACAAGCTGAATTTGCAAAGTTCATAATCAGAAAACTTCCTGAAAGGTGTGTGTGCAGGGGATGCAGGATTGATGAATCCAGCTGAACACTGAGATCTTGCCATGTTTGAGCCATTTTTTTTGTTGGAAGTGGGGTTTTTTATTGTTGTTTTGGTTTTGTTTATTTGTTCAGATTGTATCCAGGATGGACCATATAAAGCCCAAATTATTGATGCTTTGCCTTGTTGCTGGTTTTCTAGTACCACAGGGTTGCTATGGTAGTCTGGTCGCCTTCATCAGTTCAAGTTTAGCAGAGTTATTCCACATTCTACCTTAAATGATGCAAAGTAATTGCCTGGATGAGATTCACAGCAGGCAGGTTGTTACCTGTGAGAAAGGATGAACAGCCCTTTGTAGCTGCACATAACCTCTAGGTGAGGATTCTTGTTTTCTGTGTGAGCATTTTTAGTTCTGTTTTGCTTTTGTGATCAGGCTGACAAATGAGATTGAGTGGTAACACCAACAGAAAGCATGCCACTCTAAGTGCAACCTCTTCTTGTTTTTTTTGAAAAAGTAGTCATAAGACAACATGTAACATCAACCAGAGATGACACATCAAGAGGAAATCGTGTCTAGGGTGAACTGAGCTTTGCAGTTTTGCTTGTTGACACATACTCCTCACCTACAGCAGCACATAAAAATCATCTTTGTATTTTGATATAAAAAAGAGGAAAGAAAAGAGGAAGTTGCAGTAACCCACTAATTTTTATATACATTTTATTCTGAGTATATTAGAGTGATGGAAAAACCTGAGTTCATAATTTACTTCAGTTCAGCACAGTATTTGATAACAGTAATTGTTACCCTTCAAATTGGTGTTTATTTACATGTGGCCTGTGTCCAGCTGTTGTGCCTTGGCAGAACTGGGGGACATGGTGGAGAAGAATATAACCAATGGCTGGGACCCACCCTCGCTGCACAGTCAGGGAATTGCACATCTCTAGGCAGCTCGGGGGCAAAAAAGCTTTGGGTATGGAAATACTAAGCACCTACTAATTCTCATTTCAGAGAGGTTTTCACACCATGTTGTGTTTTTGTTAATCTCACATTATAGATACTTCTGTATTTAAAAATTGTCTAGAAGATGCTTTAGAAGAAATACCATCTACTTTATTGATGACTGCTTTTCTGCGCCAGTGATTTGTTAGCAGACTGGTTATCGCTTGGCCTTTTTTTCTTTTGTCAATGACAGCTGCAATAAGAGTGACAGCACTGAGTCATGTTATGACTTAGACTTTGTTCTGTGGCAGCAGAACCAGAAGTATTAAATTAAGCAGCTCTTTCTCCCCATCTCTTCCTGTTGGAGTGCCCTTTATGCCAATAAATACCTTTTGTGGATGATAAACACTTGTGGCAGGGTGTGTGCTTGTCCCTCCTCGTTCTGCAGGTTTGTGAGGAGCCACAGCCCCTGAACAGGGACCCTGCTGCTGTTTTGAGAAGAGGCAGCTGGAACCCTGTCTTGATGCAAGACTAATTCATATTATTTTTATTAAGTCTTTAGCTGTGTTACCTTGTTTGCCTTGGAGGATGTGTGGTGCCAGGCTTTGTTCCTGGGTGAACAGAGTGCAAGTTCAGGGTTCTTGGACTGATACCTGCCATGATGAACTGCTCTAGTTTTTATGGGGAAAGTGTTGTGTGGATGAGCTGAACTCTGTGTTTCTGTTTCCTTGAAAGAAGCTGCATTGGTGTCCCTTGGATGAAAGATTAACCAAATGGAGCTGCAAATGGTTTTAATGACTGGAATATATGTAGATCTTGCTCAAAAGAATTGTTTTCTTTCTCTTGCAGTTTCTTGCACAGCCAGCCACTCATAGGAAAAGGAATTCTTCAGCCTCTTGTTTCAAAAGACCTTGGACAATTTTCTGCTGTTCCACTCCCTTTGCTCCCATATTTCAGCAAAAAAAAGATCCAAAGAGGAGGATGAGGCAGCTTAGAGGAAAACCCAAAAAAGAGACCTCCAAAGATAAGAAGGAGAGAAAACAGGCAATGCAAGAGGCCCGGCAACAGATCACCACCGTGGTGCTTCCCACGCTGGCTGTGGTAGTACTGCTGATTGTTGTATTTGTTTATGTAGCGACTCGTCCAAATACAACCGAATGATGCAGCTTTTCAGACTCTCTAGCTTTGGGATATTAATTTTACCAAGAGCCAAAAGGAACTCTCTGCCACTCTTTTAGTACTTTGCAAAGGAACTTGCTGGTATTTTCAGTCTTTCCCTTGGTTAGGGTCCTGTGGATTCTCTTTAGGAATGTAACATAAAACGTATTAGTGAATGTGCCAGTACGTTTTATGGTCCAGTTATGTGCCTTTCAGACTTTTAAAATGGTGTTTTTCTTAAAGCTGTTTGAAGCTCTATATTGTAAAAGGAAATCGTGTTCTGCTATAAATTTGTAAAAAATCAGCTTTCAGCTTTTATCACTGTTACGGATAATGTTGCTCCCATGAGCTCTTGTATGTCTATTTCAGAACTTCCAAAGAAGTACATTTCTTCTTTGTACTTAATGTCATATGAAGTGCTTTGATTCAGAAAGGATATATTTATTTTTTGAATAAAAGAGAGAAGTCTTACTTGGAATCTTCAAATTATTTTGAAAAAGAATGTGACATTGTGAAAGCCTACATTGTGTAATAATTTTTTCATCAACTACTATATAGTTCACTCAAAAAGAATTTCTTTTTGGTGCAAGATGCCAACATGCAAAGTGAATACTTCTGGATCTGCTGGATGGAATCTTACAGAATATGGAAAGGGAGGTTCGGCCAGGTTATGGTGAAGTAACTAATAACAAACTGCATAAACACAGATAGTTGCTTATCTGAATGTTCAATATTTGAAACTGTGTAAGTGGCAATAAAAGATGGTTTTACCTACAGCTCGTGATTATTTCTTTTATTGAGGAAGAAAAAGTAACTTTAGTATAACTTTGTTCTCGGATCTGTGTGCTGAAGTGAGCTGTTGTCCTGTGATATGCCCCTATCCCCTCATTGGAAGGAAGCTGTGAGGACAGCTTGGGCACTTTAATTCTAGGAAATGAAGCTACAAGTTCTCATCAAAACGCCTTGGTGACCCTGTGTTCTACTACAGCCCTTTCTCATCCAAGTATTTTAAGGCACTCAGTAGGCATTAACCTTCAGAAGATTTTGGGGAAGGAGACTGAAAACTCTTCACTGCTGCTTAAATGCAGGCCAAGCAGAGAACATGATGCTACAGCATACTGGAGCACGGCAGGAAATATTTCTGTGCTGAAAGTTAAAGACCCCTCGAGTCCCTCCCTAACAATGTAGCCTTTTGGCACAGGGATAGTCTCAGTGAAGTCAGCAGGACTCTTCATAGAGGCACCAGTGAAAGAGGGGGCTGTGTTTCCTGCATTACCCCCATGTACTGCTCCTGTGCAGAATGCTGCTGCCTGCCAAAATTGCTTTAAAAAACAAAAACACTTCAGGTGAGCAAATGCAGATTCTTGCAGTGCACTTTGCCCTCAGGCCCACATTCCTGAGCCTATGGACCACTATAAACCAGTTCCACTGGGAATGATGCAGAGGCCTGATGGTGCGAGGATGGCCGAGGCTCCTGGCGCTGTTGGGAGTGTCTAGAACTAAACTAGCCCTGCAGACCGAGATGTTTTTGAAATACAAAGTTTGCTAAAACCTGAAGAAAGAGTTCAGATGAACTGTGAGGTTGTTCCCCCCCTCAGCTTGCATCCTAGTTGGGATATCTGCACAGTGAACTGCACAGACAGGATGGCCAGCGTGGTCTGACTGCAAGAGCATTTGCCCACTGAGTGACCAGCAGGGAGTCTGCTGGCAAACCCCTGTGCTCAGCGAGCCATGTGCTGACACTGAAATTATCTGTGCTTTGCACTGACAACCGCTTCCTTCAACTGGGGAGCTCTGAAATGATGAATCTGTAAAGGTAATTGCTTAGTCTGTCATCTCCCAGCTGTTTCTGTTCTCCCAGGCACCAAATCCTTGTCCTATTTTTATTTTATCCCCAGTCAGGGATGGCTGCAATGAAGCTCTGGTAGTTTGCACCTTTTTCAACTGAGCTGTTCAGCTTGAATAAAATTGGTGCCTGAGGAAGTGAACAAAAGTGTGTGCATTTTAAATATGTGTGTCCTGCAGGCTACTTGGTGTCTTGGGCATCTAGAATAGAAGCACAGTTTCCAATAACCTCTTGCACAGATTCCTCCTCATCATCCTCTTTCAGATTTTTAGCCAAGGTTTTCCTGACCCTACTTGTTCTGTTATTCTTTGTGATGGCTCTAAGAAGCCCTTGTGACTTTCCCATTTATGAGTAGTAGCTTATTTCAGCCCTTTCTATTTGCAGGGCTTTTTTATGAGCCCAGGCAATGATTTTGTAATTCAGAGAGCCTTCCCTGAAATTGTTCAGAGTCCTTACGCGGTTTTCCCCCCCTTCATTTTCTGCAAGAGCTGAGTCTGTGACACATAAGAGCAATGAACTGATGAACTGGCTGATAACAACTGAATAGGTAAAAGGTCAGTTGGGTTAGATAACATTTATGATTGCTCCTCTAATGAGATGTTTCATTTCTGCTGCTTTTTCTTATGCCCTTCCTTTATCTCTTGTCATCTGTAAATTCTTCAGGTCACAATAATAACCTTTTCAGACACAAATATCTATTAATATGAACCTATAGCTAATTAGAGACATTGTGTATTTCAGTTCTCTGAAATGTGCAATTTTACTGAGTGCTAATTGAGAGGAAAGTAGTGTTACACCTTCTGAATGGTTCCTTATGCAGAAGCTGGAATTGATTTCATAGTTCGACTTAAAAAAAAAGAATATTTTTTTCTCTAGTAAACAATGAAGTTGGATTCTGACATTTTCTCCCAAATTCCCTTTTATTAGTATTGAATATGAGAATGTGGATTTGGAAAAAAGGTATGAAGCCTCTGCAGACAGAAACTGTCAAAAATCACTGAGTAATAATGGGGAAGTAAATTAATGGTGGTTGCCCAAATGTCAACTTGTGTGAGCTTCTCAGCCAAAGGTGTAACTGTGCCTCTGGTTTTTTAACTGTGTGTATTACTCCAACTGTCAGTTGCCTTCAAAAATGTTTTAGAAATAGGGTTTCATACCTTTTCCCAGCATACAGTAGCTTGTGGGCAAAATTGAATGATTTATTACAAGCATTTTACCAGAAAACTCATGCTGAGACACTTCTTCAGCAGTGTCTTATGGTTTCCAAGAGTGCTCATTATCAGGTGAAGTCACAAAAAACCTGCCATTGCCTTCTGATAAATCAAGTTATAGAAGCAGTTTTTTAAACCTAATTTTTCAAAGCATAAATCAAATCTGAGTCAAATACTTAAACATCAAGGTTTGAATGGAGTTTTATGTATGTCTGCGAAGTGCTGAGAAAACAAAGCAATTGTGTCAAGTATTCTTGCAGTGGGTAGATGCCCATCGGTGTTGCACACGGCCCCAGCTCCCGAAAGCCAGGTGAGGGAAGCCAGCAGTACTGCCAGTGGTCCAAAGGAAGAACTACAAATGTCTTAAGAGCTCAGAGAGATTGGCTCTTGGTCTCACGTTTCAATCCATCTACAAGAAAATATTTACTTATTCACTGATGTTCAGTTTAAATGCACACATCAGAGAAGAGGCACTGTTCTTTTTTCAGACCGTGTATGTTCAGTGCCCAGATGGTTCATGTACAGCTTTGAACACTCCTGTAGCTGTGGAAGACGTGAAAAAAACCAGATCAGTCTGTTGGTTTAGGAAGGGACACAGGAACACAGCGTATCAGAGTCTAGGGGCATTGCTTAATCCACCAGCACAAATTCAGATGCAGTACATTAAATTATAGCCTGTTTATGGATTTGAGGGTGTCCATGTGATTAAATAGTAACTCCAACACAGTGAACTTTGAGATCTGATCCCTACAGTGAGGAAAAAACAACACACAGTTCTCACATTGGTTTGGCCAGTTCCAGCAAACTCTCCTTAACCTAGCATTTTCTCAGCAGTCTGCTGTGTCTGAGAAGAAAAGAAATAAATTTGCCTAGCACAAGGCAGTTTGTGTACAATCTAGCGGATAGCTATTTTGAATGGAATTAAATGGGGGGAAAAAGTGATTGTGAATGATATAATTGGCTGTTGCAGGTTGTAAAGCCAGAGGGGAATGATGCCAGCTAAGGACCTTCTCCCCAGTGCCCTCTGCACAGCCGTTGAGCCTGTGGGAGATGCAGGAGCAGAGAGCAGCAGGAGTGCCTGGAGTTCAGCACATACCTGAGCTGGCTGTGTAATCCAGGCTTTGATGGCTGGCATGGCAGACTGTACATGTGAAGTCACCTGGGGCTCACACACTCAGCAGGCTCTGTTGATGGCTTCCTTCTCATCCCCACCGGTGGTGTTTAGTTGAGCTTTGAATTATTAAGTGCTGGTGGGTTGGATTCTGTGCACTGTTGCACCACTGTTAAACCTGGAATTATGAGGAATTACACTACAATAAAGCCAGAACAGTGAGACTGGGGGATTAGGCGCTCTCTGTACTGTCTCTGATCACAGCAGAGATTTATCGGCTGTTGTTTAAGTCTGCCCATTGGAAAAGCACGAGCGCCGTGCCTGTGATTGTTCAGTTTTGTGTTCATCTGGCACTGTGTTTTGCTGCTGCACTTTGCATTCCTCTCTACATTGATTCAGAGTACCCAGTCTGACACTTTCCATTCTTATACTCCTCAATTTCTCATACATAAAAGGAGAGAGTAAGAAATGGAAGAAAATGCGCTAATTATCCAACTTTCATGTGACCCACTTTTAAATGATTCTGTTGAGTAACTTCTGTTTTAACCCCCTCCGAGTAAGTTTTGGGGGGTGATTTGGACAGCAATGCTCTGGCAGCTCTTATGCCACCAACTATTTCAAAATTACATCTTGAGGAAACATGTTGGCAACTACGTGCATTTGACCTCTGTTTTTCCTTCAGCCAAAAAAAAAAAGCTGGTGGCAGCCTGAACTATTGTTCTTTGTATTTAAAACAACTCTTTCAACTGGGAGCCAAAAAATTGCTTTTCAGTACAGCTTTGAAAAATCATCAAAGTCCAGCAGCTTAAAAACTTTTCATTGCCCTGCTATTCACAAAGTAGAATAGAAATTTTCTGTATTTTTTAGGCAATTTGCAGCTCCCAAAGATTGCACCTCATCCTGCCAAATGAGCCTAATGATTAATACTTCTTTTTTTATTATTATTTTTACTGGTGTTTTCAGGCATTTATAGCCTTGGACCCTTCTGATTATTCCTTTTTTGACAATATGCATCCATGTCCAACCCCTGTTCATAAATGAGTAATTTCTCAGTCTTTAATATTTCTGCTGTCCATCATTCTTTAGAAAGCTTTTTTGGCATGGTGAGATCGGGAATATGTATCTTCCTTCAGAAACCTCAGCTGAGTTCCTACCTTTTAATGCAAGTAAAGTATTCAAACCAGTGGTGTGGCTCTGGCTATACTGTGGTAGCAATGGGCTCATTTAAATTGGGGACTGTCAGCTGAGCAAATTTTGCTGTTTGGCTGAGAAAGAAAAGGACAACCTTTCAGGTAAGTAGGTATTAAAAAAATGGCACCTTGATCCATCATGTCTCAGCACATTTGTGGCATAATGTTCTCTGAGTAGACAATAACAGCAGCAAGTAGGCTGTTCAGATACAGGTACTTTGCAGGTTTCAGTGCTTCTTACAGGCAGTTTATTGGATGGCATTGCACAAAAGCCAGGCTGAAACTAACCCCAGTATTTTATTAGCCAAAATTAGTAGCTTGCCCAGATTGTAAAAAGCTTTAGAAAAAAAAAAAAAGAATTGTACTCATTTTTTGATGATTTCATTCACTCATTCTGCATCATCTCACAGACCTATAGCTTGAGAGGTGCCCTCAGGTCTGAACTGGAGGCTGACACACACATTTCTTTGAAGATCTGGACCAGACTGTCATGTTATGTGTTTGAATCTGACAGTGGCAAAAGACTCCGGCTAACTGACTAATTTTTTTTATTTTGCCCTTCTTAAAGACAGTATTTTGCTGTCTTTTTGCTTCTACAGATCTTTCCCAGCTTAAAATTTAGCTTTATTTTCAGAGGTTCCTGAATTTCTTCATTAAGTCTTTTAAAACTGCATCTCTCCCTAAGCTGAGGAGATATATATATATATTTAGTTTGTTCAGATGTCTTTTCATCATCTTTTTATTCAGTCCTTGTTCCTCCAGCTGAGTCTACTAATTTTCCTGAATTTTCCTGTAAAAGGTTCTTTGATGTCCTCATCTTCATTACTCATTTTACTGCAAGCTGAGCCAAACTGGTATTTAAAATCTTGGTATTTTGTGTAAGTGTGATGTAGTGTATTTTGTCTTAGTGGAAATATAGCATCAAAAAACAATTTACATTTTAGCCATGGTCCTGAATATTAATGAGACTTCTTTTACTCACAAACTGGAGCAGTTTGACAGCCTGGTATTATTTTTATCCAGATTTTCCCAGGAAGTTGGCAACAGTACATGCTGGAAAGCAGTTCTTCAGTATCTCATTCACTGAAATTGGTGGTTCATCAACAGTGTCTGTAATTTTTGTTTCGCTTGCACAGCACTAGAATTCAGTATGAATTGCAAATAAAAGGAATCTCAATATGATGCAAATTTTCGGCACATGGAGTTGAATTAACTCTGCTTGGTTATATAATGGTTTCCTATGATGTAGGAAAATGTGAAGAATTTAGGCCCTTACCTAAGACCGATCGCATGTCTGAAGTTAAAGTTTTTCCTCAGTCTTCCAATATAGTTAAACAACAAGCCAACATGGTAACAAAACTTCAATGCAAAATAGGTGCTTTTGAATAAAGGTTACAAAAATGGTGAAGTCTTAATGTAAAGTGCCTGAGACCATGTTGTGCCCTTGGTGAAGTCTACAGGTCTGGTAAAAGGGGCAATATGGGTGGCTTAAAGCATGTGCTTTTTCTATTCATGTTCTTCTCATGGAGCAGCATTTCCAGAGACCCAGGGGCTCTTTCCATAGCCAAGAATCACCAGAGCATAGATAAGCTTTTTTATGCCAGGAGCTGAGACATGGCTAAAGGCCTCTATTATTGTACAATCTAGAGAATTTCTCCAGGTTGATTTTAATTTCAAGGGAATAATTCCACTTATTAGCCCTCTGTACATTACAGAATTTTAAGTATCTCACTTAATTTACAGTGCTGCAACAGGGTCTCTGCTGTACACAATTTAACTGCAAAACCCACCTGTATATTTTAGAATACGCTTAGAGTTTATTTTGTAATATAGTCAAGTTACAATATACTTAAATCTGTAGGATAATGATGATTTTCTTGAAAACTTGGTGTTACAAATACATGCTATTGGCAATGTGCCTAAATTCATTAAGCAGCTAGTTGCAGATTTTAGTTCTAAGAAACTCATGGGTGATTACTTGGTTTGCTTTTCTAAATTGTGTGACTGGCTTAAGTATGCCTGCTTTGCTGAATCCTGGCATATTTTTTTAAAGTATTT
>VYZT01017748.1:0-10678 GCA_013400735.1 Pomatostomus ruficeps | reverse complement strand
ATCAAAACCACGACACTCACAGAGATGACCTCGGTGGACTTTACAATTTTAGAAAAACAGTGTTAATTGTGAAAATGGTGATATGATGGACTAAGAACTCATAAGAGATGGTCAGAATGTATTTTGCAACTTGAAAGCACATAATTCTTAGGGTGACTATTGGGGATCCAGTAGAAGTCATTAATAATTTTTGAAATAGGTCCCTGTTTTGTAAGCTGTTACTTTGTGTCATGGCTTCATATGTTCATGCTTCACTATGATTTGGAGGACAAGCTGCTGTATCCTGTGTTCTTGTTTTTGTTGTGAAAACAATGAGAGAAGAATGGTTGAAATAGTTTTTATCTTTATGCATTCTCATTATGAAGCCATTCATGTTTTTTTTCTCAAGCAGATGCTTTGAAGGATGATCTGGCTCTCAGCTCCTGTTGGAGGGACACCCAGCAAAGGAATGAAATTTCTGCTTACGATAGGAACACCTTCTCAAAATCACACCTCTGATGTGAATTATGTGCTTCCATAATAAACTGTTTCTCTTTGAGAAGAGAGAAGAAACCAGCTATGATTTTAAGTAGTAATTGTGTTCTTCAAGATATTCACACCCCAAGCAGACAACAACTCTCCTATATGGAGCACTTCAGTATCGCACCCCTTTTCCCCCCTTATCTTTAGCTGTAGTGCAGCTTTGGAGTTTTTTGATTTGTTTTTTCCTGGCAGATGATATGCGTACACTGAAAATATATTAAAAAAACCCCAAAAAAGGTAGAGAAATGTTACAGATAATCGGCACTGCCTGTCAAGATCACGTTGTACAGAAGAGAAGAATAGTACATATAATTAAACCTTCCTGCCTTTATGGTTGCTAATTCCACCTACAATGATCTCTAGGGCAATTTTTCTTATAATCACAAATATAATCAGCTTCCAACAGGGTTTTATTATTGCAATGTCCTCCCAGCCTCTACAAAAGCAGTGCTTCTACACCAAAATCAGTAGCCTTAACAATTCTTTTGCAGAGAGTAAACAATTGACTTCTAAATAGACCTGACCATGAAAAAGCTAAGGACTTCAAATAGCAAAGCACAGGAATTCCACTTTATAAACTGCATAATCTATGTCTCCATCTTTCTAAACACTTTAGAAAGAAGAAATAACAAAAATACTAATTTTTATTACTTCTTCTTTCCCACTGTTCTGCTATTTGCTCCCTCTGTTACCTATCTGTTGGGAGACAGAATAAAATAGAAAAACGTGTTGTGTCCATTCAAAAATGTTTAATTATGTTTTTTATGTGGCATTTGCAAGGAATACTTGAAAAAAGTTAGAAATACCCATTGGAAATTGTGAATATTTTAATTTTAAAAATACCAATAATGACTTTTACTTGTAACCTTGTATCTAAAATCAGCCACATCATGAGCAATCATTTTTGAGGGCAGTGCATGGGCTGTCTTCTCTTCTGCTGGGTTAGTGTTATTGAACTGCTGTCTCACTCATAAACCTGTAGTGATTCCAGTTGCATTCCTATGTACATGTGCATAGAAGCTGGTATAGGGCACAAAGGTAACCATACAACACAATCATTGTCCAAAAAAAATCATAGAATGAATGGTTAAGTACTTCCACATTGAGTTGTGACAATGGAAGAGCAGACTATTTCTGAGCACAAGCATATTGAGTGTGTGTTGGATAATATGACAATACTTACCAGGAGAAAAGCACATAAATACTCATCCATCTCCAGCAGACCTTAAAATTGAGACAGAGTGTATACTGAGAACATGTGCAAGTCTTTCACTTCTATTCCAGCTATAGACTGTAGGTGTAGGTTAAACCTGCGCACCTGAGAAATTTCTGATGGGTTTACAGACAGAATAAGAAGCTCTTACTTGCTGGCTGCATCTGACTTTCTAACATCATAGTCAGCTGGCTGAATTTAGAACAGTCTCCAGCACTGGGACTAGTCAAAAATGGGAGAGAGTTGCAACCCTTGACTGACACCCATCCTAGTGCACAAACCTGACTTTATGGTTGGTAGGGATGTGCTGCTCTTGGCAGATCAGTGTTGCTTTGGCTTTGCTGGTTTAGCTTTGAGGCTGCAGAGGTGACTGGCTGGACCTTTGTGCCCAGCAGAACAGATACGGACACTTGGTTGCATTGTGCAGCCTCTCTTTGTCTACAAATTAACAATGCATTGAATGATGCTGTAACATTTTATGTATTTTTATGGCTTACAAATCTGCAACAGAAGAGAATCAGTTTAAGACAAGATCAAAATTGGGACTAAACTGTACATGTTCTCCAAATAAGAAATGCATTGGCAGAGATTATTGCTTTTGTGAGGATCGTTACATATAGAAAAGAGTGACAGAAGCTGGCAAGTATTAAAGAAGAAGAAAACGCATCTCCTCATAAATAGTACCTGTTTGTGGTGTTCCATTCAAAAACAACAATTGGAGAAAAGGATGAATTCTTGGTATTTGTAGTTCATGTACAAATATAATTGCTTTTATGCTATTGTGCACTCTATTTCCTTTAAATATCTCTAATGGTGCTTTTGAGAACAGTTCTTCCTTTCATTCCTATTAGCTGCTTATAAGTTTATAATTCCCCCCATTTTTCATTTGAATGCTGTCATAAAGAAGCAGAACTAAATACAGATTTTTGTTGATCCAAATCATTCTACATGAATTGCTAATGTAAACTAAAGTGCCAGTGAGGGGAACCTTTTGGAAATACCATAACTTTTATGACGTATATCAAGCTCAAAGAATGATCCTTAGTTTGGAGAAAAACTTGTGAGGAGAAATTTAGGGTGATTGCTTTTGTTTACAACAGAGACAAAATTACTTATTAAACAATAAAAAATAAAGTATGTTTTAGTAGGAGAAATTCAATTCAACTGTAGCTATGGGCTCAGAAGAAAAATTGTTAGGTTTTGACTCTTTATGAAGGTTTTGACTGCACATGAAAATTCCTGATTTCTATTTTAGAGTAGATCATAACTCATATTCTCCTCAAAGTAGGGGCAGGACATCCGTTTAGTATTGTGTAGAATGAATGTTTGCAGAGAACATAAAAAAAATCTTCCTTTTTGAGCTTTTGCTCTGGCAAATGCCAGGTTTTTGCCTCTTTGGAGCAGCTTAAGCTCTCTGGGCACTTGACCCACAATGTCAATAAAGTAGGGTACAATACAAAGACTGTTTCTTCTGTCATATGCCTGTACGTCCTTGTCAAAGCTGTCAAAGTAAAAAAGAAGGGACCAGAAGTAGAGTATAGTAGAGAAGCAATCTTCACTGGGACAAATAATCCAGTTTAAAAATGGGGGATAGGTTGTTTTCTGATGTAAAAATATGACTGTGGCTCTGGTTTTCTAAATGTGAAGAAGTCATAAAGTATATGACAGGGACCACAGACCAAAAAGTACCCATAATAATTTTACTTAATTCCTTCAGGCTCTTAGGTTTATAATATTTCTACCCATCAGGTAGGATGGGACATTTTTTCATACAATGCCCCGACTTTCCAAGCCCTTTTCAAATTAGCATACTCATCCAAACACTGTCAACCAAAGCAACCTGTAGAGCAGCAGTGCTTTGCGATGAGTCAGACAGTCCCGCTGGAAAATTCATTCTTCTGTGCGAAAGACAGTGGAACTTTAAAGAAAAATGAAAGGGTACAGCAATTCTGTAGAAAATAAAAAGGTAATTTCAAGTGCTACACAAAAGTAAATTGTACATCCAGTCTGACTTTGTAATCGCTTAGAAAATAAGTTCACCGTAGTTTGTGGCTTCCACTTCAGTGAATTGTTTTTACTGAAAATGTTCTGTGGAGGTGAAATTGATTCAATTGAAGTTCAGTGTGATAATTCTATTCTGTTTTGACATCTTTTATTAATGACATAATTCTATTATGTTTTAACACTTGGGGCTCTTCATATTTGTCTAGACCATGAGATCCCTAGATCTAATAACTGGGACACCCTGGGCACTTAGTAAGGTGCTTTTTTCTGCTGTCCTTTTTGTTACTTTTTAACATTAATTTCTTAAAGTCAGGCAGACATAAATTACATTATTATAAGGGTTATTATGTATTGCTATCAGCTGGTAAATAAAACAATATTACAGTCAACTGATTTGGTTATATTAAGTTCTTCTTATGAAATAAATCACTGGCTTTACAGATTTAATTTACTTCAATACCTTCAGAAGAGCTTGGATTTTTGTTTCTTTTTTTTTGTTGGGGCTTTAAAATATGGATTTCCAGATCCATGCAAAAGCTGCAGTATATGCTGTCTGATATATTCTTAGACAGTAGTTGTACAAATGTGTTTTAAAATATTCTTTCACTGTTCATCTGCACTGAATGAGACAGATTATCTATTACCTATTAATAGGAAATAAATTTGTGGGAAAATTTTAGGTTTTATTCTCATTTTCAATTTCTCTCAGCATTTCCATCTCTTTTGATGCTAAGCTATAACTTACAATTTTTTTCCTGTTTTTTTGGTAATGTTTTTTCCTTCTATTTTTCTTTCTCAGAAAATACTGTCCTAATACAGACACACGAAACTGAATGAAGTCTTGGTTTTGTCAGTATGTACCCTTTTGCATCAATCCATTTTAGTGACCTTTTTTCCCCCTCAGAACCACTTGGTTGTTAGTCTCTCCTTGTGCAAACCTATTTTCTTTCTAGCAAGGATGAACCAAGGATTTAGAAGCTATTTGCCAAAGCCTTTTTAATATAGAGGATGTTCAGATGGGTAAGCAGACTTTGTTTTCCTCTAAGCTTATGTTTAATACATATAGACCTACCACTTTGCTGTAAAGGCAGCTGTTACTGTGATTTCTCTTTGAGTGCCAAGCTGTTAGTCACTAAATGTCCCCTCTTTAGGGAAACTTTTTGACTTGTTGATCATTTTTCATTTGTTTTCCTTAATGAAAACAATTATCTAGACTTGATGAGCACATCTGTCTGTCTCTCTCATTTTGACTAGACAATTGTGATGGGTTTTGTTTCTGTTCTTCCTTATACAGGATGGTTTCTATCATCAAATGTTACGTTAGAGTATCTGGAGTTTGGGTGTATGTAACTGAGCAAGACTTGGCCCACTTATACCTTTTTGCACAAAGGTTGTATAGTGGAATTGCAGGGTTTTTTCTTTTTGAATCCATGACAAAGGTTTTATTGAGATTCATTTTTATGTCTACCAAAAAAATCTTAGAATAAAAACTCCTGCAAAGATACACCTCAAAATTTTCTTGGAGTCATTTCTTTAGCTATTACTATAATCTTTTCATTTTCTGTCAACCATGCCTTTCATATTGGATGTCTTGCATGTGGGATAAGTGAGTAAGAAGATGTTTGCTTTATTATTTATGTTCTTCATTAGTTCAGATATAGTTTCATCAAATAATATTACTATGAAATTTGCTATGAAGTCTGCTGATAATACATAATATATGTTTCTCAGCTGATTGTCACGGGTCCAAGTATAATGCTTTATATTTGATATTTGTTATGTTTTGACAATAGTAGACCTAAAAGGAAGTTCATATATGACTGTGCCTCTAAATTATTTTCAATGTTGCAGTGACTTGTGGAGTTTCTACAGCTGAGCACCAGAGAATCATTTGAGAGGTAAAATAAAGAACTATTCTGTTCTGAGGGGTGTTTACATTCTAACTATGTTGTTTCTTCCTCAGCTGTTCAACTGGCTCATCACTGGTGTCTTGTCACTGCAGTACCTAGTTCTGCTGCCAAGCATAGCATCACAAGATAATGAGCTTGGAAGGGATCTGAAGAGACCTTAGTCCATCTCCTGCTCAAAACAGGATCAGCTGTGAGGTTACACTAGCTTGTTCAGGGATTTATACAGTCAAGTCATAACTACACAACATCCAGTAGAACTGCGCACATGAGTTAGGGTTTGAAGGATCTTAGAGAAATTGCACAGTCCAACCCCCACACCAGCTCAAAGCTGAGTATGTTGCTCAAGGACATGTCCAGTCAGGTTGTGAGTATCTCCAGTTGTATTTATTTTGGATGGGATAGAGTTACTTTTCTTTAGATTAGCTTGTATAAGACTATATTCTGGATTTGTGCTGAAAAACGCTGCTAACACAGGAGTGTTTTCATTATTGTGGAGCAGCACTTGTGCAGTATCAGAGCCTTTCTGCTCCTCACACCACCCCATCAGTGAGGAGGTGGGGGGTGCACAGAGTTGGGAGGTGACACAGCTGGGACAGCTGACCCAGCTGACCCAAGTGATATTCCAGACCACACGACATCATGCTTAGCACATAAAGCTGGGGGAGGAAGAAGGAAGAGGGGTATCTGTAGAGTATTGGCATTTTTTTTCCCAAGTAACCCATACACATGATGGAGCCATACATCTCTGTAGGTTCAAGGGGATTCTCTTCCTAGGTGGTGAAACTTGAATTTATACTTGCTGAAATGAGCACAATCCCTCTTGGTGCATTCTACCAATCTCTGCAGGTCTTTTTGGACTACCTGTCCTTCAGTGTATTCACTGACCTGCCCTGAGACCTATTACTTCACCTCTGACATGAAGCTAGATAGAACTGAGACCATCAATTCCCAGCCATGTCTGGTGTTTTGCCTTCAATTTTGTCAGTTTGCTTTTTTGGGTCTGGAATAATATTTAGATGCAGGTTATTTTTTTTTTTCCCAATGGCTAGTGAATCAATGTACAATTTTTGATCTCCTTGCTTTCTGACTCTTTTCTTCTCTTTCCTATCACAGCTGTACTATAGGTAGTCACATTGTGCTCCTTATATTTTTAGAAGCTGCATAGAGGAGCTTTTATATTTATTTGCCTGTGAGATGTTTGGCAGACATTGGGTTAGTCCATCAACCCTTTCTGTTGACATTATTGAACACTTATGTATACATTTAGCACTGCTGGCTTCAAAAGCTTGAAGAATTTACATACCAGGGATTTGATCCTGTCAGTCTCTGCTCATGCTGACGGTCCCATCTTTCAAAAATGAAGTCAATGGACACATCTTGAATGAGGTAGGTTGGATATGGTCCTTCACAAAAATACCCAGAAAAGCTCAAAACACACTCCAGGGAGCAAAGGCCTTTTCAAGGAAGGAAGAACCTTCTCAAGAACATGGTTTTCCATATTTTTCAGTATTCAATTCTCCATATTCAACTTCAGTAACAGTGAAACTCAAATCTGACTAGGAAAAAGTGATGGAGGATAACTGGCAGTGGGGATATTTAAACTTCTAGTTAGCAAGAAACACTTTGTCCAGCATTCACTAAGCAGTGAGCAGTGTGAACCAGACCTCATCACTGTCAGTAAGGCCAATCAATATGGACGTTGAACATGGAAACATAATGGGAATTTCTACCCAGTTTTGCTGAATACTTACTTACTGCTTTAAAATAACCCACAGTTTTGATGCCTTGAAAACACTCATCAGTGTTTTCCCTGCAAGTATTTAACAAATATTTAACAAATATTACAGCATTTCCTGGTATATGAACATGGCACTGGTTTATTTTCTTCTCTTTATTTGGGATAGGAGGCACAACAGATGGAATATAGTCATTGCCCTGTATGTGTATTGATATGTTATCAAACATATCCTAGAGAAACTTGCACTTTAGATCTACAACCATAGCAATACTTCCTCTAAGGTAATAGCATACGCCAGAATTTATTACACAAGACAGGATTTCTGCTTTCTGTTATTATTCCATAGTGAGGAGACTGGCAGTCGTCAATAAAATATCTAGCTCTGCTGACAATGTTTTAACTGTAGGTATGTTCATATGGGAGACAGTGAAAAGAACAGCAGTATGAATTAAACTGTCTCTAAAATAATTGTTCCTTTTAACAGTATAACCACCACAGGAATAACACAGACATGAAGCTAGGTCAGTAAACACCTGCTGTAACTTCACTGTGTGTCTCTACAGTGGCATTTAATACAGATTTATCATCTCTTTTCACTGTGATGTCCAATTTTAAGAGAGCCTGTGCTGTTTCTTGAGTAAGATACTGCCCTCTGCTATGTAGATCACAGCACCCAGAACCTGACAGCACTGAATGGCTGTCGGTAGGAGACACAAATTCTGCATTGCACTGTCAGAATTACGAAACCTGAAATAGCATTGCCTGTCTACAGTAGTCTGTCCAAGTGTGCTCTTTTGGTTATTTCACTCTGCCCAGGATGGACTTGTGTTGTAGCAGAATAAGAAAAAGGAAAGATGGAAATCTTAATAATTTGGAGGGAAATTTTATCGTTCCTTTTGGGACACAGAAAGAGTACAATCTTAAAGTGGTTTCTCCACAGCTATTTACAGGAGATTGGTCATTAATGTTGATTTTCTCCTCTCAGGTTCATAGTTTCTTTAAAGACATTTCCTGTCTTTGGCATTGCAACATAGCGTCAAGAGTCTTGTGCCTATATGTGACACCAAAATCTGTCCCTTTACCAGAATTAGTGTTTCTTGAAATATTTAGCTTCATTAACGGACTTAGATCTTTCAAAAAATGGTTGGAAAGTAACAGCAGTGAAATCACACTGTAAATTCCCACTCTGGGTTAATTTCCACTTCAAATCAGCATCCTTGCAGGTAGTCTGTTTAATGCCAGATATTATCCCTTGCCCTTTAAAGGGCAAGAAATCTGCAATGTAACTTCACTTTTGACTTTTGATTCTGTTGCGTTAGAGGACTCGTGAAGATTCACTGCAAATGGAGAGAAAGGAAAGTTTATATATTATACCTTAATAGGAGTTTTTATAATGCCGTTCTGCCTCGCTGGCAGAGCAGAACAGTCTCTCACAGTCTATCTGACTGGCTAATGGTTCAGTTGTAGTACACATGCTTTTTCTCCTGAGTAGCTGTGGGTGGGTGCTGAAAACAAAATGTTATGCTTGCTGGCAGTGAGCAAAGAATGTGTTCGGCTGTAGTGTAACAAAAAGTTTGTCTCACAATTTGGCAGTGGGATTTATTTTAGTACCACATTGCTCTCAAACTAATATAATTATGGCTCAGACAAAAGTTTTTCCAGTGATTTGTGACCTCCCAAAAATTACTATTTTGCCTGGTACTCTCCTCCATGTACTTCATCAAAAGTGGTAATTTTTACTGGGAAAATTAAAAGAGAATCCTTTCAACTTATTTGAGATATTTGAGCATGATAAAATCAGCTTGTCCTGCTTTTAAGAAGTTAAACTTTTTTAAAGCTGGAGTCCTTTGAAAAGCTGATATATTTTTTCACTAAGGATGTTTTCATAAAGGCTCAATATTCACAGTTAAGAAAGTGTAGCCTTAAATGAAAGGTTTAACACAGATATTACAGTAAAATGTTAATGCATTCTCTTACTGCTCTTCTAAAGGAAAAAAAAAGAAGTGAAGAGAAGAAAAGACAAATTGCATGTCATTAGCAAAATACAGCTCTTTTTCACATAGGTTCAGTCGCCATACAAATAAAGACCACAAATTCTTCTCATCCCTTTAATGATAAAAGAAATGAGCCATTATGAAAAAAAAATTGCCTTCAGTAAAATTCCACAAAAGATCCTACCAAAAGATGACAAAAGAACACAAAAAGTCAAGTAATAAATTTGGTAGTAACATAAGGATGCTCAGAAAAAGTGCAGATCATAACCCAACATTAAAATTGGGGGTTTTATTAAGTATAACCCAAGAGTCAGTAAAAAGTCTAGAATGCATATAAGTCCTCATTTCAAGTATGGAAATTTCCAAATCTGCTATAGTGATAAATAAAGCTATAGATGCGTTAGAAAGGAAGTGCCTGAGAGAACCAATTAGTATTAAGTGGAATAAATTCATAACAGACAGGACCAGTCAGAAATGTCAGCATTCCTATACTTGTTATTTGTGAAAGAAGACAGAAGTATCTGGGGTATGCTTTAAAAATGGTAGTTGCACCTTTAGATAATTAAAGGAATATGTAAATAGGTCTGAATGAAAGAGCCTTCATGTAAAAAAAACATGTTGAGAAATAAAGCTGGTAGCAGAAAGGAAGTGCTAGGAACAGTCCATCTGATAAATAGTTTACTTAATATCCCTGAAAAACTTTCAGAAGCCTGGAACTAGTTCAAATTCTTCTCTAACTTTGTTTATTTATTTTAATTTATGTATTCTTTCATGCTGCTTGTGTGTGTTTTATTGAATATTTCCAATTTCTGAGTCAAGTATGAAAAATTAATATAAATTATGAGGTACAGAAAATTTTAATAAGCATGACTGGACTCTCAGTGCTGTCAACAGAAAACAGTGTTAATCTGGTTTCTTGCAGGCAATATCCCGCTTTGGGAAAAAACTGCCTTGCAGTGTTACTGTGATATCACGATGCAATGTATACTATTTTAATAACAACTGTTACATTAATTCTTTTTAGCGGTTAGGGAAATCAGTCAAAGGTATGTGCTTTTTCTTCAGTACTGACAAAGGCTTCTATCCCAGTGAAATTCTGTTTTCCTGAAGTTTCATGGCAGATTTGCCGCTACTCTGTCAAGTCCATGCTCTCACCTTGGACGGATTCTTACTGACAAACCAATTAGGGCTGGATTTCCAGTAAGAACTTCCAATAAAAGGCATGAGAGTCCTCAAACTTGTGATTGAATAACTAGATGCTTAGATTTCTTCCCTGCTGACTGTTGTGGTTTTAGTA
>VYZT01017747.1:0-73303 GCA_013400735.1 Pomatostomus ruficeps | reverse complement strand
AAAAAACAACCAAACAAAATCCCTTACCAACAACAAAAAAACCCCACTCTAAATTTCTAAGCATAAGTAGTCAAAGCAAGACTTTCTCTGACCTGAAGACAAAGTGAAATAAAATAGTAAAAACAAGAAGCTCTTCAACACCACTCCCAAACCCTAGATAGGTGGTTTGCAACTGTTTTTAAGATTAGTGGAGTCTTAAAATCCTAAATAATTTTTCAACACACTAATATATGCTTCTTCTTTCCAGCTGTCTTGTGAGGGTTACATATAGGAAAGCAATTCTGCCTTGACAATGACACAATAGTGTGAAATACTGATGTGGGAAATACAGAAAGTTTTCCTGGAACAGCTGTAGGGAAAGGAATACAGAGACAGAGGAGGACAAAGCAGATAAACAAAGAAAGCAAGATGAGGAAGAAAAGGACAAAAAGTAATTAAATAATTGACTGTAAAGCAGAAAACACTCTAAAAGATCAGAGATCAAGTTAGCGATGAAACAGAGGTTTTGTACTATTTTCATGGGTATTTTTCTTTTCTTCTATCTAATTTATTCAATGGTTGGAGGTCCCTAAATATCAAGATGGGTTACTGTAAAGCTTGTAAAATACACCTTATTGCATTGGGGGAGGAAATGTAAAGAAAGAAGGAACTAAATAATGAAGATAGAGGAAAAACCAGCTTTTCTTGTGCTTTACTGTAAAAGAATATTACGGACAAAGCACTAAGAGATTAATGCATGTGATTTGAAAAGTCATGTTTGTAGAAGGTTGTCAGTTTTGCTTTGCTGAGTTTGAGCCTTTCACAGCTAATTTACATTAAGTACATTTCTAGAATTTAATAAACAATTTTTTCCCCTAAAACAACTAACATGCAATGTTAGTGTTTCAGAGATGGTATACATGTTGTGGCTCTATTTGAGTTCAGGTGGCCATGATCTTAGTTGATGCATGCTTATCATCAGACAATACCCACTTGTACTTTTCTGCACATTATCCCATTTTAAATATAGCAGCAGTTAAATTACATTGCATGTATTGATCTGAATTTAAGAAATCCAAGTTTTCTTTCAGCTGAGATATCTATTATAATTTTAAGTGCGTAACTACTTGCCAAAACTGAAAAAAAAAAATGTTAACATGTCAAATTAAAAGAGAAACAATAGCTTTTTTTGCCCTATTTTATTTTTTTTAAGACCTGGCTGAATGAAACCTTAACTTGGTTGTCTCAAACACAGTCTCTGAAAAAAGGAAATTGAATCCACCTTTCTTGGAAAAGTGCTAAAAGAGCAAATTCTCTCTGAACCTTAATAGTTCATTAGGACCTCACCTAAAGTTCTTAAAAGTGGCCAAACAGGAAGTGTATTTATAGGCTCATTAAGGTGCTGCCTGTCTCTTCAGCCTTAGTACAGGCCAAAATTGACCAAAAGAGTTGCTAAAGACTTAGCAGGAAAGATAAATTATAATAGAAATAATCTTAGAAAGAGCACAGAAAGCAACACCTGGCTACTTTGTACACTGTGGCTGTGTTTGAGCTCAGTCCTCAGGCTTCTAAGGGCAGGCACCCGGGGTAGGTAGGTTGTGGTAGCTGGAACGCAAGTTCCGATCTGTGAGTGGGCCAAGGGAAAAGCTGTGCCCTAGCAGAAGAAACACCACAGCTTGGCTGCATGGATATGTTCCCTGGGGTTCAGAAACGGCCGAGATTAATTCAAAATCTGTAGTGCTTCTCTGCTGCTGGCTCTGTGACGGTATCCTGAGCGAGTATGTAACAAGCGCCTATGTTCTCCCATCAGCTCCCATCCTCCTACACATTCAGGGAAAAAAGTTGTACTTATATATGTGACCTAAGGAGAACAGGGCTTGTAGCAGTAGCAAAATTAAAACTGTGTGTTTCCATTATATTCTTACCCATAAAACACATTGCCTGCATGAAATAAATGCAGGGCGGGAAATACCACTGTAGTAATCTGCAACACACCCTTCAGACAGAAACTATCCTGAGTATAAAAAGTATATTACAAACGTTACTATTGTCATGGAAAGACAGAAATAGGAGAAGGTTGTGGAAGTCGGGAGCAGCACAGATGCTGCTTTAGGGGTCTTCTGCAGCCAGACAGAAGAGGCACTGCACGACAGCCGGAGGCGAGCGGACACGCGCCCGTCCTTGCGCGAACCCTGCGGCTCCGGCGGCCCCTCCGCTGTCCTGCCCTGCCCCGACCCGAGGCCGGCGCGGGCAGAGCCCCGTCACAGGGCGGGGAGAAGAACGGCAGGAAGTCGGTTCTGGTTCCTGGGTTAAGGCACCCCGACAGGAGCGAGCGCCCTGTGCCGGGAGCGGCCGCGGGCTCCGTGCGGCGCTCGTAAGTCTGAGTGGCTCTGGGAACCACGCACTCCTCGCCCTCCCGCGGGAGCGCCAGGGCTCGGCCCGGGGCCGGCGTGCGGGCCGGCCGCTCCCGGCCGCGCTTCCCCCGCGCTTCCCCCGCTCCCTGGGTGCCACTTCCCCTGGGGGTGCTGCTTCCCCCTCGGCCCGGCTCGGGAGCGGGGCCGGGGGCCCGTCGTTCGCGTGCGGTGGCGCTCCGAGAGTGGGGAATCGGGGGACGGGATCCGCGGGCTCGCTGCCGGGAGGCGACGGCCCGGGCGGTGAGCGCAGGAAGGAGCAGGAAGAGGTGGCTGCCCCCGCGGGGAGCGAACCTCGGCGCTCCGGGAATCACCGAGCCGAGCCCCGAGCGCACAGCTCGGGGCTGCCCAGCTGTACTGCTGCTGTGCCAGGGCTCCTGATGTGTTAGCGAGGCATCCCGCAGTCGGGCTAAGCAGGAATTGTCTACTCAGAAAAAACAAGCGAAAAAAACAAAACAGAAAGTTGAGTGAGTTCCTTGTCTCACAAATTATTACCTCAACAGGTTTCCAGTTCCCAAGATGATGACAGTGTAACTTACAAAATACTGCAATCGAAAAATCTGTTTTGAAAGCAGAAATATGTAGAGAAGTACTTGCTGCTGGATGGCATCTGTGTTCTCATCTCTCATATGAACCTATGAGAGGTAGGAATGTGTATTATGAATTAATGTGCATATACCCATGATTAGCTGCTAAGACCTTTTCTCATAATTTAAGGTGTTTTTTGAGGCAATTTAAAAACTAGTATGAAAACTCTAGTGAGCTGCGGAGCTGGGAATGCAGCAGAAATGTCTTGGTAATCTTTGTGTTGGAGCTTTTTTGGCATTTGACTAAGAAAATGCATATTACTGTTTCTTTTTATTCCTCACCTATATCAGCAAAATGTTTCTGATTTGAAGCAAGTATTTTAAGATATCTGCAGGTTTCATTTAGCATGTTTACTTAGAAGTTTGTCTTACAACATTAGCTGTATCCAGTAGTTATACACTGTTCAAGTCTTTACTCAAATATGAAATTCCAGTTCTCATTGCCATAGCTCCAGCAGCACAGCATTCACAGGTATTCACAGGTATTGCAGGACAACCTCTGGAACTAATCTCTTCCTCTGATTCTGTCCCTGTTAGAATAAATGCAGCATTTTGTAATGCTGCATCGCTGCTGACTACATATTGCTGTTAATGATTGTGAAAGTCTTTCGGAACTAATGAATATCCAGAATGTAAGTTGCTAAAGATCAGCATTGTCAGCTTTGAGCTGAATTATGTTCCAGTTGCCATTTGGATACGGCATAACTAACCATAACTGATTAAAATAGCAGGGATATTTGGGTTGGGGTTTTTTGGTTTGTTGGGTTTTTTTGGGGGGGGTGGTTTTAGGGCTGTTGTGAGGGAATTTTTTCTTCCTCATTGGATGCAGGGAGAAGGGTAAATGACAAGGAACAGTTGGCAAATTCCCTGATAAATATTGATGCCTGTGGAGGAGAAGCAGGAAAATGAGCCAGTTTTTCTAACTGCAAGGAGTTCTGGATATGAGACAGATAACATAAGAAGCAGATATTTATTCCAGCAGCAGGCAATCCGGGGTGTGACTACAGAGTAGTTTAATCCAATCTAAATCTAGACTGCGGCAGTCCTGCCCACAGCTAGTCGCATGTTCCCACTGCCTCCTTGTGCTGGTAGTAGTGCTCCAGCCTTGCAGGGAGCTAGCTCCAGTTTTAATTTCGAGGTTGGTTTTTTTTAGGGGGTTTGTTGTTGCTTTTTTGAGGAAGTAGAGAGCTACTTTGGCATATTCAACCGTGTAGCATAGAAGTACTAATAGCAGTACCAGTGAGTGGCAAAAATACATGGCCAGAGATGGGGAAGGCCAGCCTGTCCTTCTCAGTGGCAGTGCAGACCTGTGACACTGTTACATAACCGAGACTTCATGGTACAATTCAAAGCCAGTGCTGTTGAGCTTGGGAGTTCTGTCTGCCTATTGCTGATGTTTTCTGTTTCTGTGCAGGCTTCCTTGTGTTATCCTGCCATTTGAAGTGGTCTGTGGATCTGATCTGCATTAAAACTAATGCAGCAAAAATACATTTAGTATTTAGTTTTAAACTGGATTGGTTTGCTGATACTGTTTACAGAATGATTGCTTGTGCTGGAAGAAAGGGAAGGGTAAGGTTGAAAAAGAAATTAATGTCTAGCGTATGGGGCAAATATAGGACCAATTCTTCTAGTTACAGTGCCATCTTAAAGTGTCACTAGTAATAACTTCCACTGACCTTTCATACTGCATGGAGTCTGAATTTTAGGGAGCAATCAGTAAGTTATTTTTCCATACCAAGTAGAAAATCAGGCACAGTGCTACGGTTTTGCCTGTTGGATCAATTACTTTTGATATCATCAGTCCAGATGACAGCAGCACTCTTCATTAATGTTCCCAGTCACAATGAATGAGTAAAAGGCTGGATATTAGGTATAAATTTTAAATACTGTTTTTCACGTGGAGGTTTGAGTTTGCATGAATGAAATTAAAACTTTCATTTTCTGTGAACTGTGAGTCACATGGAGCTGAACCCTACTCCCTCCATTAGGAACTGAACATAGTTTCTTAAATCCCATTGCACTCATTTTTTGAAGTTACCTTTTATATGTACAGGGTATGCCATTTACTACTAAGTTGTTAACAGTGGGGGATTTCAGAAGAGTACAAAATCAATACTGATGCAAACTTCGAAAGTTTTTAAAGAATGTGAGAACATACTTTCTGTCACTTTCAGCTATAACCATGCCCTCTGCACATCAGCACCTGCCCCCGAAGGCAGATGCAATATCTGATTTTATTTATTGAACTACATAGAACCATCCTTCATTCGAAACTGAAAGAAAGCCTACCCTTTTAGTTAAAGGTGTGCCCCAGGTATGACAATGAATATTCCATTTAGTGAAGGGAGACCATTTGGGGGAGGAAGGAGGTGGATGAAGTAGCCTGTGTTACTAACAATGCTTTGAGACAGTATGCAGGACTGAGATTATAAACTACTGAACTGGTGTTTAGGAAAACAAAACGAGTCAAAACAAACAAAGCCTTTCATGTGAAACCATGTAGGCCTTTTATGCAAAACTTACAAACTTGGATTTCAGTAATGTTTGTTACATTGAAGGATGCCCAAAAAATTCCAAGTTGTTAAAGAATGCACATTGCTGCTATTAAAGTACAGCCATGCCAGAGCTGAGATACAATTGCTTCTCCTGTAAGAACTCATGAGTAAAATAAAATCTGCAGGACAAAAAAGTGTGATGTCCATACAGTAGTCTGTTGAACCTTCTAGAAAAGTCAGACCACATTTCTGTATTCAAGCCCTACAATAGGGAAGATACTCAAAAGCAAGGAAGCATGAACAAAATCTTCAAGCTGCCATCTTCAGAATTTTGAGCAGTGTCCAAGGCCAGTTACCCTCGTACTCTTCTTGCTTGGCTTATCCTCATGTGACTGCACCACTTTCTTTAGTAGAATTTGTGGTTTATGCATAATTCCAGAAGATAGTAAGAAATTATAGTGGCAGTCCACACTGCTTGAAATACCAGAAGAGATGAAATTACTTTTTTTTCCCCTTAATTCTGGTATCTTTTTTTTGGGGCAGGGGGTGGGGAGTGTTGAGACTTTACTAACTTGTTATCTACTGTACTTATATTATGCTAAATTTTTATCTTAAAATTCATATCATGTATTACTATAGAAGCAAATGACCTGTCTTTGCACCATTCTTGAACTTGGAGTCTGTGACATTTAATAGTTTTTTAGTCTTATGGGTCAAAGTTCGTGAGCTGTAGTTTTAGGAGTTGTTACTGAAATTGTACACAAAGTGTAAAAAGTTCATGGTATTATGTGAAAAGGTCCAAGTCTTGATAATTCGTACTGGTTGGTATTACTGATCTTTAGATAAAAGATGTTTTAACTCACCTTGTGTTGACATTTTCAAATTTAGCACAGAATATGATAGGTTTGTGTGACCTAATTGAGTTTTTATCTTTTTATTTCTTAATGCTGATAGGAAAGATGTGTGCTAATGTCTTCACAAACAAATCCATGGGTGAGGGTATGGGTGATAACATCTTTGAAATGGGTCTTAATGTCTCTACCAACTTCAAGCCACAGGTTTGTTACAGAGCCCAGAGTTTGACTCCTGAAACAGACAAATGGGTCCTCTCAAGGCTGAGTTTCTGAACTTTGGGGTAAAATGACAGGTTCAAGGAGGGAATATGTGGTGGGCGGCTTGGGAAGGCTGTATCTTCCTAATGCCTCAGCCAATGGGGAAAGGAAGAGGGCACCGTGCGGCCGGGAATTAGGATAAAAGGAGGCTGCGCCCTCTGAAACCTCGAGAGAGAAAACCCTGCGGGGTGTGTCCTGGTGGACTCTCTCCCTTTATTTGAATAAAGTTGCAGGACTCCTCTGTCTCCTTAATGGACACTGGCTTTTCATAGCGTGATTATTCTGCACAATGCCAAAAGCTGAGTTTAGTTTTGTTTATTAATGCTGTCTTTATTTCATGATTATGCAGACATTAAACTTTTGGAGATCACATAAAATCAGGTAACCGATGATCTGCACCAATTTTAAGTCTCAGTCTTAAACACTACAGGTTCTCTATATCCAGAACTTGATTGAGAGTTAAGCTACTTTTGTTTGTCTTTTGTTTAAACCTATCCCTGGACATAAAATTAAATGTTGAGGTGAGCAGAGCTATAGTTCAAGCTATGATGTTAATGGTCAAACATACTGCATATGTTAGTTGAATACAATAGTGGTACAAGTCATGCTATATATGTTTTTAGTTACATACTACTGTACCTTAGTGTTCTCTCTTTTTCCTTCTGATTACTTTTCAGGTCTGTTAACTTTACCATCTTTCCAGTGATGAAACAACATTGGGAATTATGGACAAAAACATTGGAGAGCAACTTAACAAAGCTTACGAAGCCTATCGACAAGCATGCATGGATAGGGACCATGCTGTGAAAGAACTACAGCAAAAAGTAGGTGTTGGGATCTGAATTCTATCTTTAAAGCCATCCTTCCCAAGGAGGATGGTAGTACATGTAGATACTAGTTTCACTTTAGCTGTGCACACTTTAGTGCATCTGTTAGAGTTGGAAATTGCCATTATGAAACCATGCCAGTACACTGCAGAGTAACTTATTAGGTTTTGAATTTAGTAGGTGAGTTTCTGGTTTTTGATCTTGAATTTTTGGTATTTTATTAGTTTTAAAGGTTGGAAAAGTGTTGTCTGCTTTGGAGGATTAATGAAGTCTTCTAATGTAAATACAGCAAAGATAGATATAAAATTTACCTAACTTTAACAAAGTACTTTTTGGAATTTAATTTGCATTCTTAAAAATAAATTCTTATGTTGTTAATAAATTAAACTATTTTTGTGAAAAATATACCTGAAAGTTGCTAGAATAAGTATTCCTCTTTTAAAAATAATAACCTGTACATTTATTCTTTAATTATGAAGTAACAGAAAGATTCTAGAGACATTCTGACCAGTAAGAAGCACCTTTGAATTTTTACTTAGTCTGTTGCAGAAAACATTAGTTCAGTCCAAACTCCTCTAGAACTTCTCAAGTAGGACAGTATATTTCAAAGCTATCAGGTTTGAGCTTTGTCATAGTCATTTTATCATGCATATTCTGCCCAGCAATGGAACCTCTGTTACAGGAAGGCTTGAATGCTTTTGATGGTGCAGGACTTTCTGATGCTTGGTAGAACTGGTAGACTGGGACTTTGTTCAGGGACTGATGAACCATATTCCATGTCAAGTTATGGAGCAGTAGTAGAATTGGAAGCAGGGGAGGATCTAATAGAGAATATTCTGATATCTGGGCCCAATCTTGCCATCTCCTTGCATGGCAAAACGAACTAGCCAAGGCATCACAGAACACATTCCAAGTTAGTCATGTGTGCAATCATCCACTGTGCAGTCTGTCTCTATTCATAGTCTTGCAGCAGTGCTGGTGTAAATCTGTAGAGGCTTCTATACATAACAAGCATAAGTAGTGTGATTTTATGCGGAAATGGCAACTAATTAACAAAAGGCAAGACATTTTAGAATGTTTAGGGATCTTTTAAATTCTGTCTCTTAGGATGAACTATTAAATATTTGAAGGAAAGCCAGTTAAGTTAATACTCCTGAATCATCTAAAAGTACATGAAAGAATCTTCTGACCAAGAAACAAGGCATCGAGTACAAGATCAGATAGTCCTTCTAAGGTCTATGCAAGAAAACCAGAGAAGTGTGAAATCATCAGGTTAAGTGAACTAAATGCTTGAAAGATTGCTCTCTGCATTTTCATTGGTTCAGAAATGAAAAATTTAAAGCCTTTGATAAAGGGTTACTACCAGTTTAAATCTTTGACCTAATCAAACTTTCAGTAGTTTAATTTTAAGATTTCAAAAGAGAACAAAAGTATTTTTTCAAGAAGAGTTGATACTAAAATTACTTGGTTTTTATAATTTGTGTTGCTTTTTTTTAACCTAACTCCTGTTTTTTGAATGACCTTTGTACAGTGCTTTACTCTGGTAACTTCCTCTGTTCATTGTGTGGCCTCCAAACTCTGTTGGATTGTCCACCATGCTGTTGTTAACAGTTTACTACTTAAGTTACCGATAGGCCACTTGTTTTGCCAGTCTCTAGAGCTGGGAGCCATGTCAAGCACACAGAAGCCAGAGTCATCTCGGCCAGATGGTGTTTGATACAGATGGATGGTTGGTTGTCATGCAGATCTTCTAGTTGGTAACTTGTTGCTGCCATCTGACTCAAGGAATAATTTGTGCACACTGGCTGTCAAAAGCATCTTCTCTTCTGTCTGTTTTAGCTGTCATGTCTGTGCTCTGTACAGAAGTGTTGACAAGACATTGCTGTTGTACATTTTCAATTTGGTTCTCAGTGATTTTTCTGCTTCATGAGGTCTCTTATAGCTGCTGGAGTGTACTGCTCTTTGATCACTTTTTTTTTTTTTTTTAAACCCAACAAAAAAATCCTCTCATAGTACAACTACTACCTGGCCTTTTAAAATCAATTTTGCTTGTAGATTTTTTTCCTGCCTGCTTTACAGCAAACACAGCGGACAGTAGGAGGTATGGAATTTAAATGTGGCTGAGATTTGAGAATTGGATAGCACTATGGATAAATTATGAAAAGACATGAAAACAATGCTGAGTCTTGTCCCAGATGGTGGCAGGTGGTGACCTGTTCAGTAATAGACATATTCCCAATTTCAGAAAAAGTCAGTGCATTCCTGAAAGTTTTGTTTTTGGGATTTCACAAGTTTTCTTGCTTGTTTTTAGCACTGCTGTAACTGCAGCATTAGGCATGTGCTAATGAAATAATAGTTTTGAATATTAGCATCTTCCTGCCACCTGGCCATTCATTCAATTCATGGACTGTCTAGCAAAATTTATACAGTTTGGTGAAGTGCAAGCAGTATTATTAGAGGAGTCTTTGGGGCCTGTTTATAGCATGAGTTGTAGTATTGTAGACAAAGGATGGGGCTTTTTGCTTACCTTCCTCCCCAGCCCCATTATGTAGGTTAGAAAAATAAGTTCATGACATTCAAAGAAACATACAAAACTGTTCATAGGCAGTCAAAATGCTTTACAGAGTATCTGTTGTATGGAATAATCAATGCTGTCGTTTTCCATTCAAAATCCATCTTTTTAAAAGCCTATTTTTATATAATTTATTAGAAAATATGGGAGGAAAATTACTTCTTCCTATAGATAAACTGACTGACAAGTATTCTGAAGAATACTAGAATTAAATCCTGATGTATTCTACATCTGCAAATGAAGAATCCTAACTTAAAAGTTATCCTTTACAATTGCCACAGCTGAAAGAGTTATTAAAACTCTGGGTTTATTTCCTATAATACCTTTTCTAATCCGTACAGTCCCAAAAAGACGGACTTAGCAAAGGTTTTTACACAGAGGACCACAACTACAGTTATCTTTAAAAATCGGAGCTGCTTTTAATATGCCAAATAGGAGACCCCTAGTCAAAACAGAATAAGATTAATGCTAATTAAATTATATTTGCAGACAGAAAACTACATGCAGCAAATACGTGAACAGCAGGAAAAGATAGAGCTTCAAAACAGCATTATTGCAAAACTGAAATCACAGTTGGCTGCTCTGAATGCTAATAGAGGTATGTACTCCAGTTTGCACATTATTGCTTTTTATGCTGTGTTGCACTGATGAATAGTTCTGACTTTGTTGCTTCAGTTTTTACAATATACATATTTCAAATGAGTATCATGCTTTCCTGTGAATGTGAGAGTTAACACAAATGTGCCGTTTCAAGATCTATTTATAAAATCCAACACTTCTCGGGTCTCTCTGTATCCTCTTCAAGAAATTGTGAGATTTTCTATAGAGGTAGAACCTGCTTACACTGAAGCCAATAAAAGTTATGAAAATATGGGTTCAAATCATTCACTAGAATTTTTAAAAAATTGTTACATAATTAATTTTACACTTATCTGTTAATAAGTTTATCTCAGATTGTTCTAGATATGAGTGCTATGATTATATGTCTTTTATGTTACATGAGTCTTGTCATGCTAATCTTATTGCATAACCAGAACTTTATAAGCAGGTAATTCTCTTCTAAATCAAATAGTCATTGATGGATAATTTTTCACTGTTTGACTGTATTACACAAATAAGAGAAAAGAGTCAAAGTAACCATGTGTTAATCTGCCATGCTCATTAAATATTTATTCACACTAGCCTAACACTCCTGGTTTTCATAAATACTAGCAAAGTGGCTGACTTTTAAAAAAGAGTACATGTACGTTTCTTTATTGCCGATTTAGTCTTGCATTGTCTCTAAACACAGAATTTGGCTTCTCTTGCTTGTTTAATATGCAGGCTTCCTCAAAGAACATAAAGAAGTTAATCTAAGTCTAGCTTTTAATTTCACTTGTACTTAGAAGCTGACTGTGAAAAATGCAGCGATACTCAGTTGCCTTTTTTTTTAATTTAAGGCAGTGCACATCCTTACATTCTGATGCACGAAGACATTGAAACATCCAACTTACCTTTCAGCCAGCTCTCTGAAAAACTGAACATAGCAAAGCAAAGAGAAAAACTCCTAAAGGTATGTCACCTGCAGTAAGTTCACTTTTGTGCTGTGATTATGCTATGAGAACCTAAAAGATAAGTGAGATTTTTACTGGTGCCTTTGAACTGCCCGTGAAGTGCATGAGTGTTATGCCACTGCAGCCTGTTTAGGTGAGCTAAGCATTATCTTTGGTCCTTCCCAGTGAAATCTGTTTGGCCATCAAGCTCCCTGGAATAGTTTTGATCATAAAGTAGGAACTTAGTTGTTTATTTATTTCTTAACTTCCCAAAACCCAAAAAAGGGCTCTTTCTTTCTTACAAGAGCATTTCACATTGCAAATGATTTCTGTATTTTTGCAAGAAATGAAGAAGCTGCACTCAAAAAGTGGTGGAATGGGAAGTGAATGATCCATTGCTCCAGAGATTCTGATTTGTTTGGGTTTTTTAAATAGCCAGTGTTAAGATGATGCCTCTCCTGCCTCTCCTCACTGAAGTAACATTAAGATTTTCACTACAGCCTATTGAGTATAACAGGAATAAGAGCAAAGTCGTAGCACAGAATATCTGGGAAATGCCTTGAATGGATTTTACATATTGAGAAAAGACAGGGACAGAGATGCACGAAGTTGCATTGTTCTTGTCATAAATCATCTCACTGTGGTTTTTGAGAACTGTCTTGTAACATAAATTCTCTTATTTTTGAATGTGAATCTCCATAGCTCCATAGCAGAGACTCTGTAAGGGTCATAAAAAGACTCTTGTGAGAAATGAGGCATTAGGATTAAAAAGAATCAATTTCAGGATTTATTTCCTAAACTACAAACAAATTATGCTAAATTCACAGAAACACATTTTTTATCAGAAATGTTAATTGAAAAGTAATTTCCTTGGGTTACTGGTGCTTGCTTAATTATCCTGAAAGAATCTTGCATGAGACTAAGCCTTTGCAAACGTTTTAAACATATTGTCAGCAAATATTTATATATGCTCCTTTTCAATTTAAGTCTTTATATAATTTTTCTACACTAGAATCTGTAATTATAAGATGCCATCTCTTTCGTAATCTTTGCATTTACTTGGATTAAAACACAGTTGAAGGTTTAATTCTTTTATGGAACATCTTTGCATATATTTGCAGTTTGCTGTCTTGAGCTGGATAAAAATTATGTCTTATGGTTGCATATGAAGATCTGACCAAGTCTAATATTTCATACTCTTGTTTCTGAATGCTTACTAAAGAACAATAGTTTTAAGCAACTTGGTCATTATATGAGTTAGGAATGAAAGGAAGCTGTGTTATCTGCTCTTCTCATGGGGAAACACTGAAATTATGTGATCTATACGGGAGATTATAGGCAATGCATGAGAAGCTGGAATCATTATTTCAGGAGTTTTTTTCCTAATGGAATGTAGGTTTTTTTTCTTTATCTGCATATTTGTTTTGTGTAGCTAGTTACTGCAGTTACCTCTCAGCAACAGGTATTTCATCTGGATTTTGCTTCTTCTGTTCCATGAACAGATATATTTCTGAAATACCTTCATGCAGAATCAACTTTATAAGTCTGCCTGCATGGTGATGCATTTAAACCCAGGCACATTGCTATTCAAATAAGGTTTTTTTAGAGGGGATGTGTAGGGATTTAAATCCATGCAAAGTTGGGTTGACCCAGCCTATGTTCCTGTTACTGGGAAAAAGCGTGGAGCTTGAGGAAAATGTGTTTGACTGGACAAAGGCTGCCTTCTGCATAGGCACGTGGATATATTTGCACCATCCTTCTAATGCAAGGAGGACCCTAATGTTTGGTATTGTGTCTAGTAAACTTGCACTAATCTGGCAAGAGTGATACAAAAATGTTCTGATAGCATAGCATACACACACTTGTACTAGCTCTGGCTGTGTCTTGGCCATGCAATTCATGGCTATGAGTGAAGATACACAGCAGTCGCTCTACACAAGTTACCATTTTATTGAATTTTAAAAAACCCACAGTGAGCCAGTGGAATTAATGCTTCAAGGGAAAATTGGACAACTCCATGGAAGAGACATCTGTTGAGAGTTAATAAATACATAGAAACTATTACTAAGAAGCTCTGGGAATTTATTAAGAGATAGATCATGAATGCCTCCTGTTTCCTTGTACTTTTCTTCCCCTAGATGTCATATTTTGACATCTCTTAAACTGAAAATCCATCATCCTGTCACTGACCCAGTATAGTTTTCTTGTACCTAATTCAATAAAGTATTGGCTTTCTCAGGTATTGAAATTTGGAAGTTTGAATATTCTATTTGAAAGCCTATATTTTTCTAATCATATTCTATCCACATTCTGTTCTAAACGAAATAAATTATTCCTACAGCCATTGTCCTCTACAGTGTCTTTGGAACGCAGAGTCTCTCCCATGGCAGGAGGTGCCTGGGTTTATTGATACCTTTTGAAACTGTCATTTGCTAAATCCAGTAGGATTTTTCAGTGGGCCGTATTCCTTCCTGCAGTAAAGTTAATAGGAATCCTGAATTGATTGTAATAGGTGCATGATTAGAGCTTCAATTTCAGAGATTTAAAATGTTTAAATGTTTAATTGTTTTCTGGCAGGTGGCCATACATGTGTATTTTATATGCTGTTATCAAGTTCTGTTGCCTGTGTGTCATAAAACATTTTAGGATTTTTTTTTGTTCACATTTGTCATCACAGAAAGAGGTGAGTGGACCAGATTCACTTGTTGGTCAATACCAAACTATATACAAGATTACCAAGATTTTTCAGCCCTCTACTTGATAAGATCAAAGAGGCCTATGTTGCTGTCTGGTTTTGAGACCCTGGCTAAACTTTGTTAAGTAGGAAGAATTTGGATCCAGCTACTGTCTCAGAGCCAAAACTGTGCAGCAAACCTGGGAGATGAGATGATGTCAAGCTTCTACTTTTTAGTACAGACATCAGAATCGTTGTGAACTCAATAAGACATGAAGCTAAAGTCAACTCCTGTGACTAGAAAAGATGCCCATGGTCCCATTTTGCTGGTTCAAGAATCTCAGTATTAAACACTGTGTGGAATTTGTCCACCAGAGTGTCTTGTGCCATGAAAAGGACGAGTAAACTGTGTGTCAGGAATGAATGATGCAAATGTTATACAAAACTGATCATCCTGCAACAAATGTTTAGGTCTTCTTTTTTGTGCAGGACATAAGCAGAGGAATGGCAGACGTATGGTAGCCATCTATATGCTCTCAATTATGGGGCTAAAATTACTTACGTAACTAAGAGCAGCTACTGCAGCAGTCTTGTGGAGTTGCATGTTCCAGTCCATACCAGCTTCTCTAGTGTCATTTTGTGCCCTATCTTTAATGCAAAGAAAGCCATACTTGATTTTTTGCTGGCTGATGATATTGTGCATTTAGCTGTTCTTTGCTGCTGGTACAATGTATGCAGTAGGATTAGGCCCTCATATAAGAAATTCTAGTATCTTTTCTCCTCTTGTGTCATCTGTTTAATCTATCTCTACTCAATAATAGAGAAGAGTTTGTGGGCAAACTGTTAAAAGCCACAGTTAATAGTCCTTGAGACCACTTATAGTTCATCAGTTGAATTGTGTTTTTCCTTGAAACCACCTGACCATAGGTTTGTTTTAGGAAGCCACTGAAACAGGCCATTATAGCACGCTTCAGGGAAAAATAAGAGCACCTGCCTTTGCTGCAGTACAGTCTGGGGACTGACTGGCTGTGGAGCAGCTCTGCTGGAAAGGAGCTGGGATCTTGTTTGACAGTAAGCTGAGCACAAGCCAGCAGTGTGTCCTGGCAGAAAAGAAGGGCAACAGCTTCCTGTGGTGTATTAACAGGAGCACACCTAACACAGCCAGGGAAGTGAGTATCTCCCTCTCTTCAGCATTCACTGGACTGCATCTAGAATACTACAGTGGGTAGTATTGTTAGGAGTTAGGGACCTCCAGTACAGGACAAACAATGACAAACTACAGTGAGTTAGGCAGAAGTCCTGCTGAGATAACTGGGGGCTTGAGTGGCCCCATGAGAAGCTGCAGAAACTGCTC
This sequence comes from Pomatostomus ruficeps, assembly GCA_013400735.1. Taxonomy (NCBI): domain Eukaryota; kingdom Metazoa; phylum Chordata; class Aves; order Passeriformes; family Timaliidae; genus Pomatostomus; species Pomatostomus ruficeps. The sequence goes on along the minus strand of VYZT01017747.1, from coordinate 57,760 downwards.
TTGTCCAGCCTGAGAAGAGGTGGCTTCAGGGGAAGCCAATAGCATTTCAACACCTACAGATGAGGTTATCAGACAGATGGAGCCAGGCTCTTAGTGGTGGTGCATGGCAAGAGGATAAGAGACAATGGGTAGATGAAACAGGAAAGGTTCAGACTGAACATAGGGGAAAACATTTCACCATGAGGACAGCCAGGCATGGGGAAAGGTTGTCCAGAGAGGCTGTGCAGTCTACACCCTTGGGAAATTCAAGACTAAACTGAGTTACCTGATCAGACATCGTAACTGACCCTGATTTGATTAGAAGCTAGAGAACCCTGGAAGTCCCTTCCAACTTCAGTTATCCTCTGATCCTGTAAAGCCTCTGCAAAAGAAAAGATAATTATCTGTTCATAGTATGTATGTAACCACTTTTCTGGCAGCTAATACCAGTCTACTTAAAAGATCCATTGTGTGCCAAGTACTTAACTGAGCAGGTATGACCTGTGAGACATATTTATAAAGTTTATAAAGCTTATAAAGTTTATAAAGCATTAGCTTTGTAAACTTCAGCCAGTTTGTAAGGGTTACCATATCATTGCAAACCACCAGGAACAGTACTGGAAACTCTTAAGATCATCAAGCTATGAATGGTTGTATTATTGAAAGATCCCAAAAGGTGTAATTGTTTCTCCAGTGTTTTTCCTGGTATCCTGATGGTGCACAGGAATGATGATTTCCATCAGTATGTACTTCACTGTAACATGTTGCATGGTTCTTCTCATGTGGCTTTTTTCCCTGCTTGCCAAAGTCTTGTCCTCACTTCCTGCAGATGTAGGATAAATGGAAGAGAACTACTGGCCATTACTGCAGTGCCTCCAGTTGCCTGAAGGCTTTTGAAAGCCCACATGTGAATTGGAGCTGTAATAGTGTCAAAGAGATAAATTATGCTGTATCACAGGCTCAGTGAGTTATTTTATTGTCCTTAAGATAAAACTGTTTCTCAAGGGCAAGTGTTTTCTTTGATGAATGATTTTTCCTAGGTGTTTGGATTTCCATCAAATAATGATGAAGGAAAATATAGGAGAAGCTGCATCCCTTTATCTTATTTAAATGGGAAATTGAATTTGACCATTTGCCAGAAATGCAAGCATAGAAGAGTTAGGATTAAGGAGTTTTGCTGGGATTGAAACATGCCATTTTTAGACAATGTTTTGAAGTCACTGAGCAGAGGAGGCTTAATTTGGATCTTAAGATACCACCCAAGTCTGGAGTTGCATTGAATCTCTTACTGTAGATTTGCTATGCAAAGTCGCAATTCAGACTATAAACCAATGCCTTCAAAGCTGTTTTTCAGCAGGTTTTTCCTTTTTTATCCAGCTAGTATAACTTTTTGAGGCTGAAAAGTTATGTCAGCTGCATGTACATGCATCCATGCTTAGCCAGCTGGTGTCTTGGTAAACCAGCTCTGGACCTATCACTGCATGGCTGTCTTTGTCTAGTAGGGTAGTCTCTACCTACCTAATCTCCAAATGCACAACCTCACCTTGAGTAGGTTCCATTTGAAAATAAAACAAAAGGTCTTGAAAAAGCATTTAGTTGCTTATTTCCTCTTCATCTTGCTCTACCTGCCTACAGACTATTTAACTGCATTTCACTTACATTCTTCTTTAAGAGTTAACCCTTTGGTTCTTGGGCTTACTTCTCTAGCAGAGACAGTCATGGGACTTGGGGACACTTCTTGTGACACTTGATACAATTCTCTAGATTTCAGAAACAACTATAACGTTTTCAAAGCAGCAGTTTTTAACTGTAGGTTGTTTTTTGACATTTTTTGCAACTACTATCTTTGAGCATATTAAAAAAATTTTATTTTCTTCTTTATTCCACAAAAATCTCACATAGTTAAAAGTTCCATGAATTACTAGATGGATCATTAGAGTGAGACCAGTCATGGCTTTTTATTCCACAAATCTTTATAGGATTGAAATATTTGCAATACAATCCTGGCTATGCCTAAAGATTGGAGGATGAGAGGCTAGAGAGCAGCCCAGCAGAAAGAGATCTGCAGTTTGGGTTGATGGCAAGTTGATAGGAGTCAGCAGTGTGCCTTGGCAGCCAGGAGGGCCAACGGTGTCCTGGGGGGCATCAGGCACAGCATCGCCAGCTGGGCAAGGGAGGGAATTTTCCTGCTCTGCTCTGCACTGGTGCAGCCCCACCTCAAGTCCTGGGGGCAGTTTTGGGTGACACAAAAAGGACATCAGACTATTAGAGCATGTCCAGAGCAGAGTGACCAGGATGGTGAAAGGCTTTGAGGTTAAGATTTAGGAGGAGCAGCTGAGGTCACTTTTGTGGAGCCTGGAGAAGAGAAGGCTCAGGGGTGACCTCACTGCAGTTGACAATCCCTCGAGGGCAGCAGTGGATGGGAAGGGGCCGCTCTCCTCTCTACTGAGCAGCGATAGGACATGAGGCAACAGAACGAAGCTACATCGGGGCAGTTCAGGCTGGACATTAGGAAAGGGTCCTTCACTGAGAGGGTTGTTGGTCACTGGAACAGGGTCTCCAGGGACGCAGTCATGGCACCAGCCTGTCAGAATTTGAAGTGTCTGGACAATGCTCTGAGTTCCATGGTTTAGGTTTAGGTAGTCCTGCGAGGAACAGGGAGTTGGACTTGATCTGTATGGGTCCCTTCCAACTGGAGATATTCTGCGATTCTGTGATTGTGTGATTCTGTTCTTGGGTTTGCTCAATTTTCAGAATTACCACCATCTTCAAAATGGTATAAGATTGAAATTAATTAAATACTATTTTATGTATCATATATGCAAAATATTATACATAAAATGTTAATGTAAATGATACAGTAAGTGAACCAAGAGAGTGTCTTTATTTTGTATAAACACTAATATGACTTTCAGAAATTCAGAAGATACAGTTGTTTTGAGTAATCACCTATAGGGTGTTACATCTGTGTGTTGTGGTAGAAGGTCTTTGCTATCATTTGAAAATTACTAACGTAATAAACAAGACTGACCCTTACTTATGATGCAAAACCTACATTTAGCTTATTATAGACTGCTGAATAATGATATGCTGCAAGCCTCAATCTTATTAATTGTACTGGTGTTTCTAAAATTATCTTTTAGGAACAGTTAGACAGTGAGAGCATGAAATTGAAGCAACTTGAGGACAAAAGCAATCAAAAGGAAAGGAAGCTTTTATCTATTATTTCCAATCAAGATGATAAAATAAGAAATCTGAAAAGCAAATTGCAAGAATTAAATGAAGCACAAAAGGGTATACAGATGCCAACGTATAAAAGGGAGGTAAGATAAGAAACCAAGTAGAGATAAAATGAAAAAGACAAAAATTTTTAAATTATTACTTCTTTCAAACATGAAATGTTTGGAATTCTTACTAATTATTCTAATAAACTTACTTTAAATTTAAGCATTCTGTAATTACTTGGAAATTGTCAAATTATATAAAGCACACAGGGAACACTATTAAATACATATTGGTTAGTTTGTATGTTAATTATTTTATGGTGTGTTTTGAAAATTTTCTTATTTGTGAAAACTCCAAATTAGCATTTCTGCATTATAATTTTCAGCTGGAAGTTTTCACCAAGACTGAGTTGATAATTTCATTTTCATGCCACCCTATTTTTGTTACAGACTAGCATACAGGGTGCTATTCTGTCCTTGTGGGATAGTCAGAGCGCAGTCATTGATGTGACTCTAACCATGTATACACATATTAGCTACCAACTTGAAGTGAATGCAGGTAAAGGTATGAGCACAGGACCACTTGTTGCTATTAGACTTGCTGAGAATTGCTTAAATTACTGTGGCAAGCACTTGCATCCTGTGTTGCTGGGTGTAAGGCAGCTCAAATGCGTCTACAGGAGCTGCAGCTGCACTTCTCCTGACAGGTAAGACACACATGTAGGCTATGGAGCTGTGGTTATAGGCAGTGTATCAGCTTATGCAGATTTCTAAGCTTATGCATCTTTGAAATCAGCTGATTTGGCAGGCGTGCTCCAGTTCGTGTCTGACTTAGAGCACATATGAACTACCCAGGCCATCTGGTAATGTAGCTCTAGTGGAACTGCAGCTTAATGACTGGTTATTATGAAAACTTCCCTTAATGCCTGGCAGATGTAAAACTATGTAATACTGGAGTGAACCACACGGTGGTAGTCAAAGTTAATAACTTATTTTAAAAACTGCTAGAACTCCTGTCATATTAGCTTCTGATGTGTTCATTGAAATTTTCAGTGACTAAATTGATTTTTAAGAGCTAAAATAGCTGGGTAATAGCTTACACAAAAGACAGAATCTTATCTTATGTATGACTGAAAAAGAATTACAATCAAGCAATATTCTTAGAACCAGTGTCCTTTCAAGGGAGTATGAGCAGAGAAATGCCACACTGAGTTGATAAGTTAATCTAAAAGGAACTAGGAATTTCACACAGACTGCTTTTGTCATTTTGAGAATGCTTTGAGAACTTTCAACAGGACTAGGTGAAGGACCCCTTGACATTTTTTTTCATGTCAAGGTGAAGCGCAAAATTAATATGCTAACGTGCTCAATATTTTCATATTTTACTTCAAGGTGAAAAGTAAGAAAGTTGTTCCAGATAAGCCTGAATTATCTCTAGGGATCTCTGGTATTTCACCTATGCCTGAAAGGTAAATACTTCTGCAGCATTTTTCAAATTTGCTTCTGTCTTTTCTGCAATTAAGTAAGGCCAGCTATTTCCTCCTTTTCTACACAGTACCTTAACAACTGGCTGGGCAGGGAGTCGGGAAGGGGGAGCATCAAAGGTCAAAGAGCTCATGCAGGAAGATAATAGAGCCAGCAACTCTGTGGAATCATAGCTGGGGCTTTGCAAGTCTGTACGGGTAAGCTGGGAGGGAGAAGGTTAGCCACTGGGTTCAGCAGGAGCTTAAACTCTGGCAAACAGCAGTGGATGTTAAAGCTGGAGTTTGGATAAGCATTAACTGCCTTGCATTAACTCTTCTGGACGAGAATGTACGGCCATTATGGATTAAGTGATGGCAGCACAGCAGAGGAGCCTGCTGTGCTGCCAGAAAGAGGTCTGATCCATCCTAAATGAGAGAGTTTGAAACCAAGTTTATCTGTAAGCTGAAGCTAGCAAGCCCCTGCTATGACCAATGGGTCAAAAGCAGTAGATTTTCTCTTCTGCCAGTGATTTCAGAAAAATATTGACCAAAATCTTAGGTTTGCATTTTTTATAGGATAGGCAGTAATGCCACTCTTAACACCTTTGCTGGGTAGATATAGAAGATTCTCTAAGGTGAGGTTAGGGGAGTATTAAGGGAAAGTATAAATTCTTGCTGTCGTCTTCTTCTCTTGCCTAGGCATCTGCTTCTGACCAGTCCCAGACATAGGCTAGGTGAACTACATGGATATAAGAAAGACAGGAAATAAGACTATGAGAAAGACTTGTTTGTCTTTTTGATTTATATCTAAAAAATGAAAACCCTTTACCTGTCTTCTGTCTCCCTGCTCTCAAATAGCTCCCTTACTTTACTGTTTTCTCAGAAAGAGGTATGTGACTGGTAAGATTACTGGTAATCTTACACTAGTGAGATTATGGTATCGCGATGTCTATCAAATTAAGACTGCTTCATCTAATCATAGCTGTATTTTAAAGTTCTGATTAGAAACTTCAAATTTTTTTTCTTTCTTATTTATCAAAACATCTGAAAAATCATCATAATGTGTTAACAGTAACAATTTTAACTCCTTCTGTAGATCTTTTTTTCAAATGAGATAGAAATAGACATTTGTGTCTTCAAAAGGAGAAACACAACAGAAGTAGGAACACAGTCTGATTGCTATATGAATAAGCAATAAAAAGGAAAACAATTCACCGGATTAAAGAAAAGTCCCTTTTGAGATCTTTTGATGTAAAGATGCAAAAGAGAACACAAATCCAACTTCACTTTTTAATCTTTGAAGTTCATTTTATAAAATCCATTATACTGTGCTTAAAAATATAAATTACTCAGCAAGTTTATCAAAATTTCACAATGGAATGTCATGGATGCATCAGTAACTTAATAACAGTGCCTTTGGGCAAATAAACTTACACCAGCATGCACTATTTTTACCATTCTCAGTGGAGATAACTAAATATCAGGTTCCCATATGATAATCTGGAAAAGATATAATACAATATCAAAATAAAAAGTCATATGATATTGTATGAAACCAGAGGGAATGAGTTCACAAACTCCTCCCCAAAATGCCAGGTAGACAGAGAAAGAAAGAGCCGTAACAAATGCTTGTGTGTTCCTTCTTCTGTAGTCTGAAGTGCACTGACAACAACAGAAAACAATTAATATTCATAGTGGCAACATCTTATTTTCCCTAGAATAAGGTGGAAACAGTACCCTTGGGAAAGATAAAATCTTCCACAAAATACCTGAAAGAACTGAAAGGCTGGATTTTAGCAGGTGGTGCTTGCAGGGTCACTTCCTATGTTCAAATATATATGTGTGCGATATGACTAAACAACTCTTTGACAACATTTTCTTTTCCTTTTTCTACTTGCTTTTACTGAGGAGAACAAAATTATGTATACATATGTTGAGGAACAAGATATCCAAGAAAAGTAGCTTATACTATTGTCTTTCTCTGGTTTGTGGGTGTCACTAGATTAAAGGTCATAACAAGCTGAATTGGTTGACTCTTTAATTTACAATTTTGATCTTCCAGAGAGAATCTGGAGACTATTTTCCAGGACATGAAAGAAGAGTGTCATCGAATATGTATGCTAGCCAGAGAACAAACAGACCAACTGAGTAAATTTAAGATAAAGCCAGAACCTGAAACTGGTAATATCATACTTAAGCTCTTATTGTGATTCAACTGTTTGAAAGCTTTGCTTTATATTTGAAAATACTGCAAATTACACATACATAGAAGTACTTCCACTGTTTACCATCTGCCTTTTTCAAGTCTGTTCACATGGTGCTCAGTATTTCACCAAGAAAACGCACCGCCAGTTTTGGCATTCTATGACGAATGCTCCAAATCACATGCTATAAAAGACAGTCATCACATCAATGGCTCTTGTAATTGTTTTGTCCCTTGGAGTGAGAGGCAGGCACTTACTACATGTGATATCCCATCATACTGTGTGAATGACAGCACTTGCTTGCTTTTAATTTAGCTGTCAGTTCAAAAGATGTCTGCTATGAATGCCTCTAGCCCCATATCTGTTAGAGGAAAACTGCCGGACTGAGGAGACTCAGAGGACTTATTTTCTAGACTTCCTTGTGCAGACTTTTAAATACTGGTTTGTTATATGGGACAAGAGCTTAATCCAACACTTCCTGAAAACAAAGGGAAGGCTTGATTTTTGTTGAAACTTTGAAAGATCCTGAATGTCCAGTTCTGCTAATGCTTACTTTTAATATAATGTAAGCTACTATGGGTATTCTCTACTAGCTTTTCTTAATAGTACAATCAGACTCTTAAGTGATTTCAAGAAACACCTGCAAAATGCATACAGTTGAAGCAAAAGATGCTGATTTCAGCACTTGATTTTAATTTAGGTCATCCATTGCTGAAGTTTTGTTACATGAAGTGCTGACATGTATCCTCTTGCTTCAAATTGCTCTGTCTGAACTTTATTGTCATATTCTGATTGTATGCTAATAACTTCATTATTTGGGGGTGGAAATTTTGGAGCAAGTGCGTTTGGCAACTTACTTCAGAATGGTTTTGATTACCCTAATGCAGTGCCTATCTCAACTATGTGAAAAGCTATACATGATATAAGCTCTAGGGATGATAGAAGTGCCTAAGTCAACTGCATGTAAGGTATACATGACAAAAGCGATATAGATTTAATGTTTGATTTGTTACTTCTGTGTTCCACTGTCAGAAGGCTGCTGTATAGTCAGTTTTTACTGAAGTTATTCTATCACCTTAGGAGTAACCGTTACCATTTTTATTAATATAATGCCAAAAATTAAGGGTGAATTCTCAAAACAAAGGGAAAATATGGTCCCATTTCTGAATAGTTCTTCAGTTTAAATATTTAACTAATTTGGAAACCAGTGGGAGTTCGGTACCTGAATACCTTCTAAAATCGTGCTCATGGTGCCTAGCATGTTCTTGGCACTGTGTGAAATGGTTTGGGTTCCAGCTTCTATTTCTGCCAGAACACTTCAGTAAATATGCAAGTATGTGTTAAGAGTATGGGACAACATAATTTCCAATAAAATGAAAATGTAGTCATAAATCATAGAGAAACATAATTACTAGAACAGAATTATTTCCTTTTATTTCTGTTCTGATAGTTTTTGTGTCAGAACTAATGTTTGTGAAAGAGAACTACACCTCAATCTGATTTTAAAGAGAAAAAAATAATAGTTAAAAAAGCAGGGGAGGAAGGCAAAAAAAAATACCCCAACACCACATTTTTAATAACTATACTTCAATGGACTATTTAATGTTTTCTTCATTCTTTCTTCACAGAAATGCAGTTTTCCATGCCGATACAGTGCACTGATAAAACTGATGAACAAGCAGAAGAGCTTTTTAAGCCTCGGGTTATAAAGGATATAAATAGAGGTGCATCATGCATCACATCTATCACACCAAGAGGAGTGGGCCAAGATGAGGACAACAACTCTGTAGAATCACTTTCTAAATTTAATGTCAAGTTTCCACCTACAGACAATGACTCTGCTTTCTTGCAGAGCACTCAGGAAAAACCAACAGTTCCTTGTACTGGTATATCTGAAAACATGCTTCAAGATCATCATTTTAACCTGGAGCACAGAGACCGTGCTGTTAACCTCAGTAAATTGGAACCCAACTCATTTGAAGCTCATGACATTGATCTCATGACCTCAGCTTTACAAAGCCTAACTACTGTTGACAAAACAAACCCCTCAGATCATGCAAAGATGCCCATAGAAAATATCTGTGGAAAACCGTGTTTAAAAGCAACAGACAGTGGTTTGACATTTGTACCTAAGCACACAAACCAGGGTGTACCTGAAGTAATTTTTTCTTTAGACGCTGCTGGGACAACCATCAGAGGTCCTCATCAGGTATCTTTCTGTAAATATTTTACATTTCAAAAAATGGTAATGATTCAGACACACATTTTGCAAAGATCTTTGAGATGGGATTAATATATTCTATAAGATATCTCATCAGTCTTTTCTTAAGACAATATCTCTGGTAAGTTCTTCTTCCTAATATTGGAGAATGTGTACAAGATGCTTTTCCAGTGAAGCCTCAGGAATATAAGCAGACATAAGCACTGGGTGCTTGTACAAATTTCAGTTCATCTAGATATTAATTGCTTCTATATCTATTTCAAAGCTGTCATTAATCCAAAATTGCCCTGTAGATTGCTTTCTTTCTACCCTTGATCTCAGTTGAATAGGGCACACATTTGTTTTAATTGTTTTTCATGTTGTACAGCAGAAAATACGAAAAACGGACCAATTAAAAAGCTAAACAGATAAATACTTCCACTGTGAAGAAAATAGCTACTTTCTGTCTCAGTCTGAGGTACCAAGAACACCCTGTTCCTCTGCTCTAAGAAACTTAAATTTTTGTCATTGTAGGAAAAAAGCATAATTATATTTTCGAATGAAGGAAAGTTCACTAAAATACTTTATTTTAGGTTTATGTATGTAATTTGGGCTTAAATTTCAGTTATAGCCTGAAGTCCCTGGGAGCTTCTGAAAACAAGGCCCAGTTGCTGTAATGCAGAAAAACATTTTGGCATGTTCTGACACTCACATCTCTGAATACTTTGCTTCTTTTGTGTAACATCCTGTCTCAGCTGAAAGCTGGCAAAATTATGGAGCTTTATAGACTGATTTTGTGTTTGTTTGGTTTTTTGTTTCTGTGGCTTTTCTGGTACCTTGTGAAAGGACAGATTTTAAAGAATAAGCAAATAGTAATAATTAGGAATTCTCTGAGGGTGGAACTCACATTTTTACTGTTTACATGGATGAAGTTTTGTGTTCTTTCCTAATGAAAAGGTACATGCAGCAGAAGAGCTTTACCTCTCTGCTTGGTCACTGCATGATATGCAAAACCAGCATTTGGAAAGTGTTTGTAGGACATGATAGCTTTGCCCAGTCTAGTTTAATTTTCTATTGCAAACCACTTTTGAGTGAAAATTTTAAAGCATTGATTGCTGTTTTAAACTATAAGTTTGATTTTTTCAAAAGCTATTTTAAATACCTATTGTAATGTAGGAGATCTCAATTCAATACCAACTTATTAATTACAGTTTTTATTGTATTTTTCATTGGGTCCTCATTTAAAGTTGTGACTGAGTTAAATTAACACGTTAATTTTATGGCTAGTAGAATTCCTGTGGAACTGTGAAGCATTCACTCCATTGCTTGCTACTATCCTCTTTTTCTGTATTCCCTCTCCAGCCTGTTCTTTACTAGTTAGTCTGTGTTTTCACTTTTCAATAGATGGCACCCTGCATTGTACATTACAGCAAGTGAAACAGCTGGTATGTGGTTATAAATTGATAGGGGAGTATGCAGCTTAAAAAGTAGAGAACAGTGGTTGAATAGCACTAAGCCTTTGACCATTGGTATTTCTGCAAAATAAGGAAATTAATTTGGAGCCAGCATTTAAAATGTGAAGGATATCTTTTTTGGAGAAAAATGTACTAATGCTAACACTCAGAGAAAAAGAAAGCTAATGGTGAACTGTTTCAGTATTTGAAAGTCATATCCACAATAGCACTGCATTGATTAAAATTATATTTCTTATCCAGAAGTTTGAAACAAGCCAGTATTACTTTAGAATCCATTAAACGTACATCTCTGTATATCAGTATATTTAGATATCCATCACTTATATTCTGCTGCCTTCAAAACAGCTTTTTAAATATTTTCCCCAATTAATTGGACTCAACTGTAGAGGTTTTGTCTGACTGTAAATTGTGCTAAAGATTTGGTCACAGATAATATATATGTAGATTAAAATACTAATTTTTTTAAAAGTTACTTGTATACATGCCCTTTTCACTGTGTTAACCTTAGCAAAATTTATGCATAAACTTGTTCTTAGTATTTTTACCACCTTTCTAGGGATGGTTATTCTGCTTACAGCTTCTATCATCCCTTCCAAAAATGAAGGAAGAGCCAAAAAAGGAGAGAATTATATACCTCTTTCTTTTTTCTTAGTGTAGATAAAACTTTCAAGTATTTACTACATATGTTAACTTATAAAATGGAAAACCCCATAAATGCAATAGATTTGGCAACAGTAAGTTCTTGGAACTGCTCTCAGTTGGTGTAATAAATTTAGCTCTTTCCTTCTATGTGGATACTAAATCTAAAAACTCAGTACTGTTTTCTTAGAATGTAACTTTAAAAAAAAATGTGACTGAAAAGAGCAGCGGATTAAAATAAACATGGATATTAGTGAACCTAGGATTTTACAGACTACATTTAGCTGAGACTTTCATATAGATGCACATGTTTATTGGTATTTGCAGTTTGAAGGAGTTGTTTTCACCAAAAATACTTCTAAGTATGTTCATGATTTTAAAAGCAAATCAGTAGTCTATTAATCTGAATATTAATGTTTTTGAAATGGAATGTCTGCTTAAATAGATCCCTGTTCTGACAAGGATATTAAGCACAAGCTTAGCACTCAAGAAACAGAAGTTAAGTGCATGCCTGTGTGGGTTGCTGGATGAGTACCTCCCCTTGTTATGTTTCCAAGATGACAAATAGCTTTTACAATACTATTTTATCTTTTTTTCAAACAGTGCTTTACATCATAGCAGAAACAAGTAATTCTAAACATATTTATGTAGTGTGTTTAAGTGTGTTAACTTGTTTGAGTGTGTCAGTGTCTAGATAGATTTAATATGCAATTTACACCAGCAACAAACAATAAGTAGACTCTTTGAGCTGAAAAAAGTGGTGTGATTGCACTTAATTACTAATTAGTCAATTTAATTATATGGATTGCTGACCATAATGAAAGACAGTAAATCTGCTATTGCTATGTGATAAGCTAAACGCTGTTTAAATACAGAATGGGCAGGAAATTGACTCCCAAGAAGTTCAGGGTGGTTTAAAAAGAAGGTTTTATTACCGCTGTGAAAGCCAGCTTAGTTGTACAGTGGGTTACCATGGGAGAAATGAACAATAGATTCTAACTATTTGGCATGATGAAATTTAAAGAAGAGCTGAAAATTAAAAATCTTGGGTATCAGCAGCAAGAAATTTAAAACTTCTAAAGAAACTACTTTGTAAAGTATTCTTGCTTGCCCTTCCATATATGAGTGAAGCAAGAGGAAAAAACTGAGCCAAAAAAAACCCTGTAGGGCTCTCTCTCTTGTAAGTTCCATGCCCACATAGAGCTCATACCAGCTTGCTGCCATTCTTTCTACTTTGTAGTCACAACAGGATGCATTTGGTTTTCAGTTTACTCAAAACCTGGTTGTCTTGGCCAGATAACGTAACTATTTGATCTTGTGTTGCTAATACTAAAGTTATGAAACTTAATTTTTAACGTTATTCTGAAAACTGATAGAAGACTTCTTGATTCCTAGTTGGTGCCCGTCTAAATAGTGTACACTTAGGCTCTGGGCTTAAGTTCCTTGCATTCCAATGTCAAATAAAAAGACTTGCTGGCTTTACACTAACTAGCTCAGGGACCAAGGGCAGTGCAGCTGCTGAACCAAATACAACATAGTTTACAGAACTGCCTGAGTGCATGGATAGATAGTCAGATGGTCCCAGTGAGTTAGATGCTGTCATGGCAGAAGGAATCTCAAACAAGATTATTTATGACACCTTTATACTAAAAGGCAGCCAGGGCAAATAAGTACTTTAAGCCATGACATTGATGTAGTTATTTTGGAAGTAAACCGAAAACTAGTTTTATGTCAGTAAGAATAGAGATAAAATATGAATCATATTAACTCTGTAAAAGAAACATTTTATTCTAAGATAAAACTGTATTTTCTCATTTCTGCTAAATGGCTGGTGTGTACTATGACTTCTACAGTAAAATACTGAAATGCAAAATTAAAGAAAAGCTTTAGTATGTACCAGACTGATGTTACAGACTTCTGCTCATAGCGGTATCTATCATTAATAGATAATAAGGTATTTGTAAATATTTGCAAGGATAGTGTGTTTATAAAACTTTTTAAAAAACCAAAGTCCTATCTTGCTTTTCTTAAATGAGAACTCCCTAGTTAATATCTCTGGCTAGACAGGTGTAAAGGAATCCTAATTTAAAGAGACAGGTTTGGAGTTTTTTTAATATAAATATAAACTACAGCATAATGTAAACCACACTGTAAACCTCAGCAATAATAAATTTCTGTTTCTTTTAGCTCATTTGGGAGCCTCGAGACAATGATTTGCTGGCACAAGCAAATGCAGACTCTGAACTGAATCAGTGTGGAATATGTGAATTCTGTCGAGAAGTTTTCCCACCATCTCTAACATCTAAGGAAGATTTTCTTCGGCATCTCAATTCCCACTTTAAAGTACAGTCTTAATGTATGAGAATTCAATGGTTCACTGATTTTGCATACATTTATACATTTTTTTTAATCAATAGATATGATAAGAGTTTAGGAATTAAGACTTCTTGTAACAAGAACTCATGATTGAAATTGTTTGTCAGATAAGCACATTTTTAGTTGTCTTTTGACAAGGCAAAATGAAAGTAAGTCACTCAGTACTGTAATTCACATTATTGCTCGTTATGCTTCACTATTAGCTGTGAGAGTGGTGTCAAACACTTTTTTTTTCCAATTAATCTTTGCCTGAATAGGCCTGAAGTTGTGATTATATTTATGAATGTAGACTTGCAGGATTAATGCCTTAATCTGGCTGGCAAAAATTGGTGTAATGCTAGGATTTTTTTTTACAATGTCCAGTGATGTGGTTATGTTCTCCCTGAAGTAAACAGGAAGAGAAGTAGGCCCTCATTTTTAATTTATAAGATATAATTTCCAAATTTAACTTACAATAGTGAACCTCATAATTCTGATTCTTGTAAAATTTTCATAGTAGCTGAATGCCAGGTGTGGCAGAATTAGGATAGGCTTATTCACTAGTAACATAAGTGAATGGTTGACTTTCCCAGATGAATTTTTTACTAAAGACAGTAATCAAAAGCAACTCATAAATGACCCTTTTGCCAAAACGGAACAGTAATGATTTTATGAGTATAAATACATGAATGCATGTTATAAAAAAAGTAATTATCTTGTTCATGTACCTTTATAGCATTAATAATTACTAAAAATGCTTTCAGGGAACAGGTTATATTAGTATGAAGGATAGAAAAGGTTAAACTTTCCCCAAAACTAATAAAAGCAAAGATTATGTGCCTTCCTTTCTGGTCTGCTATGATGGATTGCCCAAGTCTGGTACAGACTAGAAAGGAAAGGGGAAAACCTAATCACCCAAATCTCAGTGACTTTATTTTTAACCTGAATATGCTTAGTGGCTTTCTCAATGCAATTAAAATTTGTGTTTCATTGAAACATTGCTGTCTGATAAAGTTTGCACATTTTCTGGATTTACTGATATCAAATTTAAAAATAGGGGTGTTGCCAAGTATTTTAAATTAATGATAAAGGGTGCTTGCTTTTTGCATTTGAAGTGACTATAGAGTTTAGCCCTGATATTGATAATTAGCATTAATATTTTCATAGCAGCGAAGCACAACACTTTTTCTTTTTAAAGATTTGTTTGCAGGTGACAAATTTCTGGAAGAATTAACACCTGTGTAATTTTTAGAAGTGGATTTTTCTGCAATTGTTTTCTCTGCTTTAAACATGTCATGCTTGTGACGAGCTGTCAACAGTGTGTAGTGTAATGAGCAGCAGTGTACAGGGCATGGCTGTTGTGTGGCCTGGAGGAAGAGTTTGTTTCTCTTCGGAGCTCTCGGGCCCGGCCGGTCCGCAGCACTGCAGCGGCGGTGTCGGGCCCGGGCCGCGCCGTGCAGCGTGTGAAGCACCTCGTCGGAGAGCGGGGCTGGGGGTGGTGCCCGGGACAGGCGCAAGTTCTAGGCTCGGGAGGAGAGAAGGGGATTCGCACATCTCCAGCCAGTCCCACACACAGCACCGACTCGTCCTCTCAACCGTGAAATTCGAGCTCAAGAGCTCACGTTATTAAGAGATGAACAAACTGCGAATCACCTTTGAAGAAAATAAAGTCATCTGTTTCTCCCCCCGCCCCCACGCGTGGATGCATTTTCCCCAGCAGCTCTTGAGCTGGCAGAGCCGGGAGCCCTGCGCCAGCCCGCGTTCCCGCGCGGGGACAAGGCTCTTTGTCGCTGGAGGCAGCCTGGCGTCCCCCGCAGCCAGGGAACAACGGAGAGGCCGGCAGGAGGTGGGGGGAACAGGGTTGACCAACGTCTCCTCAACCAGCAGAACCCATCATCTCCCACTGCGAGGGTTCCTGCCTAGTGCGGCGTTTTAGGAAGCTGTTTAATCCTGCATGCGTAAAACCGTTGCTGCCTGAGGGCATCCAGATAGGCTTACCGATCAGACCACTGCGAGGGGTACCAGTTTAGTTTTTAAATAAATAAAAATAAAAACAATCTCACGCTAAGCAGTTGTGAACGAAGTGGAAGGCGAGTGCGGTCCCTGAATGGGCCCCCCTTATACAGCTTTCCTGGAGGAGGCTGCTGCTACCAGCAGGGACATCTGCTTTATTACACTCACCAGAGGAGGCTCAGTATTCCTCCCCTTCCCTCCCTCTTCCAACACAAGCTCAACTCAGCAGAGGAGGTTGAATCCAAATGGGAAGTAGAATGTCATTAAAAATAATAAATATAGTGGAAGGAACTTGAGAGGACAGGAAGAGCAGCAAACTCGTGCCAAGGTATTCTACCGAATTCCTACTCTGCCAGGGCCAGTGGAGCCCCCCCGGGGCAGCCCGGGCTGGAGCAGTTTCAGGGCTCCGGTACGAGCTCGCTTGTCACCCCGCCCCGCGCTGACGGTGCGCGACGCGTGAAGCCCCCGTGCTCGCAGCCAGCGTTCGCGGGAGCGCTCGCAAGGAAACAAACTGCTCCCGTTCCCTGTCGGGAGGTCTCTGAGGGACATTGCGGCGGCACGGCTGCCTCATCCTGCTGCGAGGGCTCAGTGCCGGCGGCCGGGTAGAACACATGTAGCTCCTCTGTCTCTCCGGCTAACTCGACAGCTGCTCGTAGCTCCAGTAATTAGACTGTCACTGCTTGTTAGAGGAGAGGAAAACGCTCCTATGACAGATTCCAAGAGTCCTCTGTTTTTTAAAATCTCGCAGAAATCACCAGAGCATTAACTGAATTCTCTTATTTCTCTAGAATCAGAAGGAAAGAAGTTCCCTCTGCCATCTCGCACTGCAATAAGATCTCTCTTCCGACTCCCATGAAACAGTGAATTCGCTCTAAGAGGCTGAGGAAGTTACCTTCCTTCCCCTGCCTACCCGTGAGAAAGAGGGAGCTTCCTGGCCTTGTGAACTTACTTTTAAAATCCCGTCCCCATATGGCTGTATCTAACCAGATAATAGAAATGCAGTCTTTTCTCCATTAACTGAGCGGAGGAGTCGCTCAACACACGATCCTTCCCCATCCGAGATAACATTAATTCAGAGGATGCTCAGGAGAGGCTGTTCCCCCTTACGAACAAAAGCACTGAGGATCAAGCCGAGATGCTTCTACCCCCACCCATGGTTCACTCAGCAGATGAGACTCAGAGGAGGCGATTTCTTCCCCTCCCTACCGTACATTCCCCTTTCCCCCGCCATCACACAAGGTTAACTCAACAGAGGAGTCTCAATCCAAATGGCAACTGGGATTGCATTAAAAAAAAAAAAGAAAAAAAAAAGAAAAAAAAAAAAAGAAGGGGGAGAAAAAATCAGAAATAGGGAAAGAAAAGAGAAAAAGCAGCAGGCTGATTACGAGGTGTCAAAACTGCCAGGAGCAAGAAGGTGATAGCAATCAGGGGTGAGAAGAGTGCGCCATTCGTGCGGGGCAGCTAATTATCCGTCTCATTTGAGAAGAGCAGCATTCGAGGCAGCAGCGTTCGCCTGCTGAACGGTGACAGATTGGCGCGGAGGAGAGGGGAGGTGTTAAAACAATGGAGCCGGGCTTGCGAGCGCTGCTGCATGCTAATCAGCCCGGCCTCCTTCCTTCCTTCCTTCCCTCCGCCTGCCTGCCTGCCGCGATCCCTCCTTCTCGCTGGCCGCATGGCAAGCCCAGTGCTACCCGGCCCCTCCGCAGCAGGCGGCACCGCACCCGGCATAGGTGGTAACCCAGAGAGAGTTCCAACGGGACCGCGCAGCGGGGCTGGCGGCACCCAGGGGACCTGGCAGGCTGCTGGGTATCAGTGGTAGATTGCAGACCTCGCCCTTGGCGCCCGGGCTGCCAGGAGCCCGTCAGTGCGCTCCCCGCCAGGGGCAGAGGCGAGGAGCTCTCCGTACGAGTCTTGCGGGTGCTTCGGGCTGCCCTCCCGGCGCCCTCCCGCCCGCCAGAGGCCAGGCCGTAGCCGGCAGCGCAGCAGGCTGCCCCGCAAGAGACAATCCACTGCCGCCCCCCAGAGCAGGCTGCCGAGGTGAGGCAACTGCAGAGCTGTGCCAGTTACTGATGGACTCCAGGGCCTCCGTTGCCCTCTCAGCTCTGCACAGAAACTAGAACACGGAATGCTAAACGTGCGAGTGAGACGGCCTCTCTTCCGCCGCTGCCTTTTGCCTCTCGGATTGCTTGGCCTTGCAAGCCTGAATGACTCTGCATGTACAGAGCGTGTGCCTTGTGAGGAGGTACTAAAAGGTCTGCCCCTCTCTATGACTAGGAACAACCGTTCCCTTTCACAAACAGTGCAACAGGGTCTGCAGAGACAGCAGAAATGCTTTCTGGGGATCTCTTTGGCCCTGGCTTTCCCAGAAAGTCCACGCTCTGCAGGACTGACAGGGCAAACCTCGGGGCTGGAGCATTAGCAGCCCAGCTACAGTAAGTACTCCGCTCTGCCAGGGAGAAGCAGAGGAATGAGCGTTGGAATGTTTACTCTCCAATATTTCTCAGTTTCCATTCCATCCTGCCCTGAAAGATTTTTGATTACTATACACTTCAAAATAGTATTTATTACAGATTTACATAATCTGTATGTTTTATGTTAAGGCAATAACACATTGATGGTGTACTACTGAAAGGAGTTAATCTAAACTATGTAGTGTCTGCTGTAACAGAGTTCCAACTAAAACATATTCTTGCTTTCTGGCACTGACAAGTAACACGTATCCAGAAGGACAATGCCCAGCACGTTAGGTAAGCTGCCAGGTGAAGCCATTGCTCGACTCCTGAACCTTTATTGGGTTATGGATCAGCACTTGGCGAAATTAAATGATGTAAGTCTGTGTGTAACCTCACATTTAATTTAACAAATGTTATTTCAAATAGCATGTGCCTGGTTTACAGCAGGATTCATGGGGATAAGAAAACACTGAAAGGGAATAAACTGGTTTAGGCCTGAGGTAAGCAGCATGATAACTCAGGTTGAATGCTATTTAAAACAGATTTGAGTGCATGTACGGCTAGGCGGTAGTAATAGCGTTTAAATTTTGTTATTCTAAGTCTGTCGTTGAGTGTACTTGATGAGATTGTCCATGAGCATACAGATGGTGAGATTTTCATGCTTCTGTGGCATACTGACATCTCAGGCTGTAAAAATAAATTCCCAGATCGCTGTAATACCTAAGAAATAGAAAAATGCAGTCCACCTTAATGCTCTACATTTGAGTGCTGTATGTTTTAAGAGATTTCATATACTAGATACACAAGTTGTGCATATCAGGAAGACATTTACAGTATAAAGCAAAATTTGAGATAAACTCTGTGCCCTTTTTTATGTGCTTCTGAATTTAGAGATATGGGGGATGGAGATAAAAACTTGCCTTTGCTATTACCTGTATTTTTTTAATTGTATATAAGGATGAAAGGCAGAAATAAGTTTTCATTAGGTCAAGTTTACTTTTCATTAAAAGATTCTTGGATTGTTTCTTGATTTTACATTATTTTTCAAGATGGAAACAAATTATTATATCTATTTTGATGATTTATGCTGCACTAAAAAGGTATTTGGATCAAAGACGAATGCTGAGATATCTTCTTGAATATAATAACTTTTTTCCTGCCTAAGAAGCCATAGCATGGAGCAATCCAGGCATCAGCCTGTTCAGCCTGGAAACCAACACTGATACTGTTCATAAATATCCAGAGTAGGGCATCCCTGTTGGTTACTGCCTGGCCACACACAAGGTGCTGTGCTTATCCAGGTCTCTGAACTGACCGAATTGAAATTTTAAATAGAAATATATAGCAGGGTGATATGGTGCAAATGAGCTAAAAGAAAAATGTTTTGCAGAGACAAGTACAGAGTTTAAAAAGGTTTAAAATATTCAATTGGTATAAAAAATAACTACTTGTAAAAACGTGTGTATTTTCATTATGCTTAATTTGCCATTCAAAACAAGTTTTTCTTAATAAGCTCTATTGTTTCTATCTGTTTTGTGAAATGTAATACGTGTGAGACAGAAAGCAGACTCGGAATGTGAATGAGTCTTGTTTTCTCTTTCTCTCCTCCTTTCGTTTTTAAAATACAACTTTATTCATATTCACAGGGATCTTTAAGTTGAGAAAAGGATTAATGGAAATGGCATGACACCCCTGAGGTCATGATCTGAAAAGATGAAACATGAAATCCTAGCTGCTAGTCTTTTCCTATATCTCATTTGCGTGCAATAGAAAAGTCTCCATAAGCAAAACACTCTATAGTTAATAGTTATGTTTTTGTTCTCAGCAGTGACACAAGCTTTGTCAGGTTTTTGCTGTTTGTATAGTTCATTAAAATACTTTAATAAATGACTCGTTGTTTTAAAAAATCACCACACTATCACTCGAGTAAAAACATCTATATCCTCCCAATTTCTGCAGTGTCAAAAGTACAGTCTCTGAGGGCAAAAGGTTATGGAGCCTTCATAAAGGTTTCCCATCTGTCATCAAGCGCAACATCAAGCCCTCTAGGTGCTGTGAAAATGATTTTCTCCGTAATTCTCCAGCCCAAAGATGCCATCCTCTTAATTACAAGCATTTGAGATCAGGAACGCCACTGAATTCCCTGGAGATTCACAGAAGATATGCAAAAATAATCTCTTCTCTTGCTTGCCTGCCAGGGCTTCTGTACCTGCCCACAAGCTAGTCGGCTTATTTGCTAGGTAATGATGGATGAACCAAGGCAGTACATCTGCACTGCTGCCCCTCCTGACATTGCTGACATGCAGTCTTTCAAAGTTTCTTCTTCAGAATTGACTGCCAGCAAAGGAGTGACAATAACGGTTGGGGTTTGTTTTTTGATTTTGGGGTCTTTTGTTTTTGGGGAGGGGTGTAGTTTGTTGGGGGGTGTTTTTTTGTTTGTTTTTAACTGATCAACAGCCCTTCTTGCCACCACAAGCCTCCTGTACATGGGTTACTCCACCTACAGGGGATAACAGAATAAAACCAGTCCTTGAGATCGCAGACTATAAGATGTTTTAATAAGAACATCTTCTTATAACAGTTGCCCTGAAAAAACATAGGAACTATTCCTGGGGTCAGTGCACATGCAAAAGAGTATATGGACAGCCAAGGGTGTGGAGTGCAGGCTCTGTGTGACAAGCCCATGCCTGCACATCAGAAGCTGAGCCTCTGGTCAGGTGACAATCCTATCTACAATGTCCATTAGCACTTTTCCCAGCGGTGACAACCAGGTGAAAGGTCATCCAACCTACCAATTTATCAACAGTCGAGTGTTGGAGGTTTCTGTGGGGTTAAAGGGATTACAGTAATTGTAGGAGGAGGTACAGAACGTTAACTGAGCAGGAAAAAAAATATCACTGTAGTTTTATGCAAGGTCTCTGCCAGTATAGAACCAGACGAGAGGAAGTAGCTGGCTGGAGTGGTACTGTTCGGTGTGCACATAGACCTGGTGATGGATGCATCTGGAGAGGCTTAGATAGTGGTGTAAATTGGAGCACTATAGACTGCATTTTTAATACGTGAAAACATGTACATAACTCTGGACATAAGGGTGGGGGCGTAGAAAAAGCCACGTCCAAGCTCAATAGGATCACGGGAGAGAAACCTCGGGCTCCATGCCATCCGAGATGTGAAAGCCCACAGAGATTCAGCAGCCAAAATCGCATACACTGATTTTTTTAATAGAGTTCTTATCCATGTGTCCATTTAACTGCAGTTAATATGGATCAAATAAGCTTGTTACTTATAGATTCCCAGTTGCCTCAAGTGATACAAGACAGTAGCAACAAGAATAGCCCTAATTAGAATGGATTCATCTGATTTCTTTATTCAATGAGTTTAGTGTCCCTAAGTATTCAAAGAATGATAAAAATCTTCCAGAATAAAGCTGTTAGGTTTAGACCTCCTTCTGCCCAGGCAAGAGGAACAGCAGGTTTACTTCTACCTTTAATTTACTTCTTCCATACTTCTACAATTACTTCTAAAATACTTCCTCTCATTCTTATGTATCATTTCTGAAATCTCTTTCAGCACACCACGTTCTGCTTTTTCCAAAGTTTTTATTCCATATAATTTTGTGTACACACACAAGCATTTCAGGCAAGTAATACTGAGAAGAATAGGCAGCTGAAAAGTAATACAAAATGTTATATCAGTTGGTTATGAAATATCTTCCTACACCTTAGCAAGAAATTAAGAGTCATCATTTTAAAATTTACTTTGTGTAGTGATAACTTGGCTTTATATGCCATGACTGCAAGTGCAACTCTTTGAAGACATATGTAGTAACATGTGAATGCCTCTTCTAAGAGAAGAAAATGCTGTATGCTTCACAAATTCTTTTAAAGTTAGTTTAGTTCTGCTTTTTTAATTTTATTGTTCAAGTATGTTCATGTTGATCCTTTATGTGTCTCAATGACGTGCCCACGAAAGGGGGGATCTAAGTGCTACCCATGCAGACAACCGAACACTGCGCACCTTGTGCGCCCAATGTTCCACACAAAGCTCTGTCGTGGCGAGCGTGTGGGGTGATCAATGGCCAAGAGTGCAAAAAGACCAACACAGATGTCATTAGCAGAGAGCCCGTAGTCATGCACGCAAGCTCATAAGCCCATTGAAACGTGACTGGTGTAACTGCAGTAACAATTTATAAGTTAGTCTTGTTTTTTCCTTTTGCCAAGAACTGCCTGTTGAATGCAACAAACACAGAAAGAACAGGCAGTGCCTTCAGCTTTTTTCAACCCCACCATCCAGTGGAAAAGGGATACAAGACCCGGAAAGTGACGCTATTCTCAGACCTGTCAGATCTCTTATAGGCTTCAAAGGAATCACATGGCCACCAAGTCCAGCTTCACTTTGATTTAGTAGCCCATCCCAGAGATCACCAGAAAAAGCTATCACTGGAATGGCAGTAGAACAGCAGTTTCCTAGCCTTTGCATGGAGGTAGCAAGATGATAAGGATTATAAGACTCCAACAGCATTTCAGAAGGTCTGTATTTCCCACTGAGCCTAAGTGACTTTTCCGTTAAAGAGTGAAGAAAGTGGTTATTATAAGAAAATGTGGTGAAGAAAATGTTACTATGTAACAAGCTGGTTGCATCTTTTGATGAAGACTTTGTAGGAAATAACACAGAGAGTGGACTTGCCAGCTTGCTTTCCTAAAAATGGGTACCCTTCCTTTCTGAGACAAAGCTAAGAGGGTATTAGCTTACTTTTGAAAAAAATGTTCATGGTGTGCATGGGTGTATTTGTGCTGGGAGGGAAAGTTCCTTTCTTTAAAAATAAAACTGTTCCTTGGATTTTTTTTTTAACCAAGGCTAAAGAGACACATCCCTTTCTTTGTCTTCAGAAGAAATGGCAGAAAGTTCAAATCCTCATGCTTTCTCTTCCCAAAATAAATGCCTTATTAAGATCAGATATGTGATGCCCCAAAAAATATAAGCAACAGCTTCCAGGT
Organism: Pomatostomus ruficeps; assembly: GCA_013400735.1. Lineage (NCBI taxonomy): Eukaryota > Metazoa > Chordata > Aves > Passeriformes > Timaliidae > Pomatostomus > Pomatostomus ruficeps. The sequence goes on along the minus strand of VYZT01017747.1, from coordinate 34,758 downwards.
CTAAGCATGCAGTAAAAAAAACAAAAAGAACAAAAAAACCCCAAAACCTTGTTCAAAATATTTTTGAAGCAACAGAAACAGACTAATCTAAACCTTTATATTTACAGTTGCAAAGTGGCAGCAAAATACCATTATACTGGATTCTGAAAGTTTTACTTGGTGGCATTTCCTTAGGTTAACTGTTCGCGGTGATGAGATGCTGTGAGCAATAACGCAGCTCCCAGAGGGACCCGTGCTTGAGAGCACTGGTGAATAGTTGAACTACCATGTCTGCTGTATCAGAGGCTGGGATGTACACTGGACTGATTTTACCATCTTATTTAAATGTGATGGTTTTCTCATTTGTTGCATTGTTTGTATTAATACGAATATCTTGTTATGTTTGTTTTGTCTCCTGGGAGCCAATAAAGCTGTGAAGTTTTTCTTTACACCAAATGCAGCTCTACGGGCGATCAATCAATGGGTAGTTTTTGGATAATCTGTGAGAGTGAGAAATCTAATAAAGCAAGCAACTAAAAAAGGAAAACAAAGTCTATTTTCTGTTAGGTTAGCTACGTCAGGAGTCAGGCTTTCCACCATGCTTTTATAAGATATTTAGCAGCTACATTTAACTATCAGGGTAGCACCTCACTAAATTAACTTTCTGACATACAAAGGGAAAAGTTTAGACATCGTGACCTCAGCATCAGTGTGGGTGACTTACTTGTACAATTAAATTTACTTTGACACTTGCATTTCTCCCCATCTCCTCCTCCACAGTGGTATATGAAAACATATTAATGCGAAATAAAGACTAATCATGAAGTGAGAAAACAAATAAGTGACGTTTTAAAATTACTATTGCTTTGCTATACCAGGTATAATATTAAGAAATAGGTAGACAAAGATGATATAGTTAGTTTCTAGGTCGCAACAAGGTCCATAGGAAATCATGCCATTTAATTCCAAGGCAGCAGTTCTCTTATCACAACAAAATGAGTTATCAACAGATCAAAATAACAATCTGAATTATCTAGCATTAGTGACTGAACTGAACAGCCCCAGATTACGTGATGAATTGTTAAATTGTGGTAGCATTGTTTTAGAATTGCTAATTAAAAAATAAGTAAACCCCCATGACTCTGGATATGACAACTGAAAATATCCACAAATTATTTAATAAATGAAGCGTCTAACAACTCTAACACTTCCTGCTCGCCTTGTTAATAAATGTAATTTGAGGTAGATTTAAAAAATCTCCCATCTAAACAGTGAATTCATTACGCGACGTTCAGATCTCCAGATGCCTATGGACTCCTCGGAATTAGGTGTTAAATAGACAAAAGTGAACCAAACTGCCTTTAAAAGCACAGCATGACCATGTAATTCTTTTTCCAGTTTGTGGTAAAAAATGATGAAACTTCTTTCCAAGTAGCTATCACCCAGATTTAGTGTGAAAAGTAGTGTAATTGTAATTCACGCCATCAGGGTCTATCACTGATAGACTATCAGCTGTTCTGTAGTTAGGAAGGCTTTCTTTTCAAATAGGAAAGCTGCCAAGTGCTCTGTGATACCTCCAGCAAGCTTATCGGATGGAAGATCGGAGCCAAAACAGCAGCTGCACACATATGCAAATTGGCAATTAATAGTATAACATTCTGGGGAGGGTTGGTTGTTTTTTTTTTTTTTTTTTTTTTTAATATGGGAAAGTATAGCAGACCTACCTTAATATTAACCTTAAGAGTGACAGGGAACTTCTTGCCTGAGCGTCCAAAGAATAATTACCCTCTGGAGAGACTTTCACTCTATTATTTTCTTTCTTCACACAAAGATCAAAGCTTTGTTGTCCTGCCGAGTTTTTCCCCATCATGAAAGTTAACTTCAGGAGATTTTTTTAAAAAAGGGGGGATACCTTGTAGCTGCAACTTTCGAAAGCAGGGAATCGTGGCGATTCGCGCTTCCCTCCGCCCCCCACCAAATGTCCAAAAAAAACCCCCCAAAATTAGATCATTGGGTTTTGGTAAATTTTGGTTTTTGTTTGGGACGCTTGTCCTGTTCCCTGAAAAGATGTTCCGTGCTACATGGGACTCTTACATCTGTTACGGATACTCTAATCAGTGACAAAGTAATTGAAGGATTAGTTTTATATCTTTTCCCTAGCCTGCCGCAGCAAACCAGCTTGCTTTATTTAGCCCAGCATGTATGAATACAAGACTCCCAATTAATGCAGTTGCTTGCTTAAGTCAGAACATTGCCTCTCAAAGGATCCTCACATGATCCTTTTCTTGTAATAGCAGCCTGGAGCTGGAAAGGCTTTGCAAAGCTGCTGCATTTCACACCAGCCCGTGCCCAGCGCTTTCCCCAATGTCTGTCTGTCTCTTCTAGGACAGGCGTGGGGTGATTAACTGATATTTTCGATAATCTGTGAATTCTTAATAGTCTTATTTTCACGATTAAATATCTCAGCGTCTTTAGGATTAGGATTCTTCACGAAGGCAGGCCAGAAAGTTTGCTCCTCTCTAGAGGCAGGCGCCTCAGGAAGGGATTCGCGTGGCGCGGTTTGTGCGGCGCCTGCCGTGCGGCGGGAGCCTGCCTCCGACCACGGCCACTTCTGCCGTGTTTTCCCGCGGCCACGGCCACTCCCGTCCTGATCCCTCTCTATGCCCCGGCTGAGTAATTCCCGCGGCAGCGGGAACACGGCGCTCGGCTCCGCCGGCTGCCGGCGCTGCCTCGGCGGGCGCTGCCAACGGACCGCAACCGGCGCCGCCCGGCCGCGCTGCAGCCCCGCGCCCGGCTGCGCCTCCTCCCGCCAGCCCTCCCTGTCCCCTCCAGGTCCTCCGCGGCTTTCTGACAGCGCCCGGGAATTCCGACAAAGAATGTCCGTTCAGATTTAGACGCTAATTCTTCACCGTTCTGTTCCTTTATCAAATCAACATCGCACACAACTTAGAGGAAAGCGGTATATAAAAAAGATCCATACGTTCCGGTTTTCAGCAAGAACTGGAAAATACGCCCATTTATATTCACAGATCCTTAAAAAGTCAGATCTTTGAGAACAGTTTGTCGTGAAATACCACGGTCCCGAAAGCAGAATGATACAAATCCTCACCTGAAGTCGACTATAGCAAAAGGAAGACTAAGTTGACTAAAATATCAATTCAAACGGACACAGACAGAAAAATCTGTTTGTAGGATATTCATCAAGCAGTATTTACATTCAGTTGTGTTCCCATCTCCCTGCTTGTTTGGATTATAATTTGTGGTGCCTTTTTCCAGATTGCAACACCTTTGTCAATTCACTCCTCTATTTTGTCCAGTGTCTCACAAACATATAGAATAGTCATCCTTTAAAAGTGCTTTAGTTTGTTTTAAAGCTTCCTACTATTAACCCACATCAATATGCCAAAGTTTATATAAAATATAATGGGATCGAATAATTTCTCCCATGAAATTATTTGCTTTTCAAGTTTTAGTTTGAACAAAGAATGGCCTTCAACTTTTCTCAAGAATATATATGTTTGTGTATATATAAATAAAATATTTTGCATTCACACAAATCCTTTGTTTCTTCTGTTCTAATGATGACATAAATCTCACTAATCACCTAAGTTTAAAGAACAGACATAGATAATATTGAACACATAATTTCAAACCATGTAAAGCATAACCTAATCAAAATAATTCTGATGTTTACAGTTTCATGTAAATCTACTGTATCCAGGAAATTCAGAACAAAAATAATGCAGTTATTTTCATTATTAAGGAGAACAGGGTTTGGACTTTCATCCTGAGTTCACTTAATTAAAACTGCATACTGGAAAACATGTGGTGCTGTACAACTGCATGCACCGCTTTGAGAGTTCGGTGACATCTGGACTTGCAGAACACAACCTCTCTCCCTCTCTCTCAACTTTGGTTATGGTTTCCACGTAATTGGTATCTGGGAAGATTTGCATCAGACATATACACACATACAACTGCGCAAACAGCAATTTTTAAAAATTTTCTGAGTACTCTGCTCTTATATACTTTTATGTGTTCATTTATCTCACTTTAGGAGACAATGTTGTGGGGTTTTTTAAATATTTGTCTCCAGATAAAAATGGGAAAAGTGGGTTTATGGTCTATTGCCTAATAATTTTTAAATTTGTTAGCAAAGTTTAACCAATCTGACTAAGAAATACATATTACGGTATTGATTTTTCCCCCCATTTTTATAAATAAGAAGAAGCTTTGTTACTACTATGTGAAAGGCACAAAGAAGCCAACCCTTATTTGGCAGCAGCTGGTTGATCAAAAAACCTACATGAGCTCCTGCACCCGTCTCACCATGTGTTATCTCTTACCTAGCTAGCAGGACAGAATTCAAAACTAGAGGTTAAGGGAAAAGCCATAAACATTCTGGGGATGGTCCATCAAAGGAACAGAGCATGTCTTGGAGGTCTTAAGATATACAAGTAACCTAAGGATAACTTGGGATATTGAAGAGATGGGAGTAGGTAGGGCAATACAGGAACAGAAGTATAACAAATCAGTTTTAATGTTAATTGAACAGCTTTTCACTTTAAGTATTCTAATATTTCATTATTGGACTGTTTTCTATGGTTCTGAGATAACAGGTAAGAAAGAAAGTCACGGTGAATTTCAGAACTCTGTCCTCCAAATCAGTATCAATTTTTGTGTTGCAGAAAGCAATCCTTCAACTTTTACAGCAGTTCATTGGGCAGAAGATAATTGGATGCACTTTTACAAGCACTTTCTCCAGACATTACTAAAGAGAAGCTGTGAACAGCAAAGATTGAAGAAGAAAATAAGTCCATTAAAAGTGATGGTAAAGAGTCACAAAGCCAGTAGGCTTCTATGTTGGCTATTTCCATTTGATTTGAGAGACCAGTGCAAAAGACTTTGTTTTCTTCCTTTTTTTTTTCTTACAATATTTAAGCATTTCAGTAATATAGAGTCCTCTAATGTTAAACGTTATGCTATATTGTTGCACTTGTAGGATGTAATTTGAGCACTGTGGACTAAATTGCTTATGAAAGTTAAAACAAAAGAAAAAAAAGGGAGAATTCTTTAAAAAAAGAGTCACAAGATATTCCCTAGAATATCGCCTCCTTGAAAGGCAGAGTTGCTATTCAGCGAGACAGAGTAAACTTCAGATTTGGATTTTTCTTGAGAAAAAGAGAGAGAGAGAGAGAAAGAGAGAGAGAATGAACAAAGGAATGAACTATACAGGAAAGTAATTAAGATGGGACAGAACCAACATTTCTAAATAACATTTACTAAACCTTACTAACCCTGGCTAATCTGTGGCTATTCCAGCAACTGTAGCCATTTCACTGAAGACATTTTTGCAGAAGGTGAAGAGATCACAGAGGAGATTGGAAACTTTCATATTTGAGAGATGAAGCAAGCAATGTTCCTATGGATATAAGTCATTACCGGGGAAAAAAAAGTCCTCCGAATATTATCCAAGCCAATTAGATAATATAGTATTAAAACATTAAAATTAATTCACTTGGTTTATATAAGCAATTTGCAACATCGTTCACTCATACAGAACATTTTCAGCAATAATTCTAAAAAAATTTTGAATGTGCTATTTAATATATAAACACACATCACCCATACATAACTGACAATGAGTCCTCCCTCCAAGAATGAGTAATGGGAAACTAGGTAAAGACCTAGTACAACATACAGTACTTAGTAACTGAAAAGCAAGAACAACATTGTATTAGTTGTAGGAATGCTACTGCATGCCTCTGTCATATTTAAAGGGACAGTTCCATAGATGGCATAAGAAAAAAGGTATCATGAACATTTTGTCTCAGAGAGACCTTAACTGATTGGGAAAGGTCACAGAAGGAAAAATCCACTTTTGTATGATCTGAAATACTGGAGCTGGTCAGATGTTCACAATATATTGCTCACCAAGAAACTGAGCCCAAGAACTACTAAGTTTTTTGGTGAATAACTTTGAATAATTAATCCTTCTGAGAAAATCACAATCTGTTCACCAAGAGTTCATGAAAAAAACAAGGTGAATAATTCATTATGAATTATTTGACCAGTTTTAGCAATGAGATTCTAAATCTGTCTTCTTATGGATATTAACCTCATTAATACTATTTAGATACAATGCTTAAGGATAATTAAAATGATGAAACACTGCACATCTAATATGATGTAATTTAAACCAGTGACTTTTCTATTTCTTGTAAATACTTTGGAAGTAAGTATTTATTAAATTTTAAAAAGGCTCTGTGTATCACTTTAGAAGCACTGCTAGTCTTGGAACAATTGATGCAATAACAGGACATTCTTAAATAAGAAGGCAGCCTTGATGGAAGACAGATCTAAATGTTTAAAATCTGATGGGGCATACTGTGATAACATACAGCTAGGCATCTATAGTAAGATGCTGTCACTCATGAGTTTTAGGGAATTTGTGAGTATTTCTAATCCTGCTCTGGGAAACAGAACTTCCATAGATGTGAAGGAAAACAGGTTCAGATTCCCACCCTTAAATATTTACAAAACATTAATTATAATAATTACAAAGCAATTATTGTACAATAATTTAAAAACTGAATAATGTTACAAGACTGATTTCAAATTGTTCTAATGTGCCATCCTAAATTAACATATTTAAACATTACTACACTATTTCTGTTTAATTATAAACATGACACTGTTTTAAACTAAAAGCTAATGTATCCTGAGCAACATGTAGCCAACTATACAATTTCATTAGTTAAAGCTGCAGTTTCATGACACTTTGAACTGCTCTACATCAGAACTGCAACTGTTCTTTGTGCCAAGAGTTTCTGCCTTCTTTCTTGCTTCAGTGTTTGGAGGCCACTGTCCCCTCACTGCCTTCCCACAGAGATGAGTTGTTTCATGGCAGGATGCTATTCAAGGTGAAGCCTGACAATACGGCTGGGCTGGGCTGGGCTGGGCTGAAATCAATCTCCTATGAAAAGAAATTATCCAGCTTCTGGTTTTTTCCCATCATAGGTAATGATCTGACCCCACAGAGAAGTCAGAGACATAAAAACAATCTCATAAAATATACCTCTCTATACAGAAGGCCCCTGAGCCAGAAGACATTCAGTTTAAAGTCAGATGAATGAAGGTGCCAGTGAAAATGCTGGAGAAGAGCACAGCAAAGAGAGCTCAAGGGAAAGCGGTGGTAACATATGGCCAAAAGTAGGGTTTGCAGCAATCAACATTTAGATTGGCTTCAGCTTCAGTGGAACCACAGGCTTGGATTTACTGTAAATAAGATCTAATTCTGAAGGAACTTCCTCAAAACAAACATAAGGCAAGTCATTTCATACTCCTCCTCCAAGAAAAGGAAACCCAACAAGCACATCAATTACAGTGATAGTAATAGTAATAGTAACTTACTTCATGTAATGTATTCTCAGCCACGGAGCATACAACATGTGAGTCTACTCAACTGATTATACTTGAGGCTGAACGGAGTTTTAACTATGCAAGATTTAATCTGACCCTTCAAAGAATATTTTAAAAATATTAAACTGTAAATGCATTTTAAAAGTTTTTTACTCTTTACTATGTGCAAATATGCGTCTCATTACTTTGAAATGTCAGTAAAAGCCTTTTAAAAGAATAGCTCTCTCTGGTATAAATTTTCCATTTAAATAATTTTGAAAGTAATCCTCTATTGGGTGGTATCATGTTAAAATCAGTTTATGCATTATGAAACTATTTACAATATACTATTTATATAATTAATTAGTATTTTCAGAACTACTGTTAAATTTTGATATAAAATCTGAAATTATGTAAAGAGATAAAATTTCAAAACTGTTTTCTTTTTTACATTACTTCAAAATATATGTGACACATATATACAGTAAATATGAAAAACAACCCATTGTTTGACATTTAAAAATTATACTAATTATTGTTTATATTAATAAACAAAGCAAAACTGTCATAAGCATGTTGGCAGAAGGCAAAAGTGTGTACAGGTGGGATCTGCCTACATAGTTCCTATTTACACCAATCACTCAATTGCATATCAGTTCTAGGAATTTTCTTCTTATTAGTTGAGTATTAGGTTTTTTATCTCTATGCATTTTAAACTGGAATTAAAGAGTGACTGATCTCTGTCAGTTTCCTCAGATGTGGCATTCAGAAATTGAATCTTTGCAATTTAATTTTTTTTCTCCTCTGTATTGAAGCAGGAATATTACCAGACAGGACTGTCGCTATTTAATACTAATGGCTATACAGCTATAGTTACTATTTCAGCTGTACTATTTTTACTGGTCTAGCGTTTTAGTCTAATGTTCATTCATATGACACCATAATAATTTAGGAATTTTGAAAGACAAATTTATTAATCCATAAATCAGAAGATTATGAATTGGATTGACAAGATTTCATAGTAACAAAATTTTAGAGGAAAATGTAGTAAAAAACCAACTACTAGGAAAATGCTTATGGGAGAAACATTAGCAGTGTTGGTATTCATCACTTCTTGCTAACTAATTTTCTCACAAGATCTGGGAAAAACACTGAGCAGATCTCTCCTGACTACATCTCCTTGCAGTACTGATGGGTTGCCTGATGGAGCTTTATTGCGCTGCCCAACCAAAGAAGAAACTTCTCATCTTTGAGGCTGTGTAGCTTTTTTGCAAGGTTAGTCCTTCCTGGCTGTTGGATGAGTTTCCTGCCCATGAACAGAGAGATCAGAGTGAGATGAAAGATCCACAGAAATAAGTAGCAAGACTAGATGGATGGAGATCACCCCTAAAATGGGCATATCTTGTTGCCTCTCAGCATGAAAGGAAGGAGATCTAAATGTAAAAAAAACCCAGAAAAATGCCTTGCTAAAACAATAGATTATCATCCATTTATTTAGGTAAGAGTGTGAGATGAGACCTCCCACCAACTACCAAGTCATTCCACTGCAGCTTTAGTTCACTAAGCTTTCAGCTGTTTGTTAACCCTCATGATTTTACTGAAAATTTCTCAATATTTTGTGATAGATTTCATTGAGAATCTCAGCTTCCATTAAATCAAATCAAAACATGATTTTTCACACAAATAAGTTAAAGCTTACCTGTAAAAAATATCAGTGATTTAATAGCACAAGTGTGACAGCAGTAAGAACAAAAATGTATCCCTTTTTGGCTCTTTCTCTAATCTCTCTCTGATATTCTATGAACCATCTAAAGGTTCATAAAGATGAAAATATCTCTGTTTCAGACTTAATTGCATTAAGCAGTCTGATTATTTTTTTTTTCAAAGATTTGTGGTATCTTTCCAGATCTTGTTGTTGAATTACAGTCTTCTCAATATTATTGTTCCAAAACAATCACATTAGTTATAAGAATAATTATATTATTATATTTAGTCTCTTCCAGTTAGTAATTTCAAGTGCTCAAAATACATATATATCAAATTTCAGTTCTTTAAGTGCAGGTAAACAGTCTTCTTTCACTCTATTTAACCAGACTTGTACAAAGAACTAAGACGTTATATAATTTCCATAAAGTGTAGACAGTTCACAACAAAGCCTATGGTACGGTTTTTTTCAGTACTGTGTTGTTCCCTCTAACATACTTTTTTTTAAGGATCAGATAAATATGGGCATTGTGTGCTAAGTAATCAAACTTTCAAACTTACAACTAAAAAACTTGATTTATGGCTTTTGAGATAAAAATATTATGTCTGCATTTTATTATTTTTAAGGTTTAAATTTTCAGTTAATTTATAAAGGAGCTATTTTAGTATCTGTGATTGTGATTTAATTAGTAGTGCTTTAAAATGTCTACTATGGAGGAAAGAACAACACATAGCATGTAAAGGAGTGAGCTCAGAAATGCTGTTGTTAACACAGCATGCTAATACAAGAGCAGGACTGAAAATTAGGCCATGCTGTTTTCACAGTGGGAGAAGCTATCTAAGATTTTAGAGGGAGACTATTTTCCTTCTGAAGACAACAGTCTCCCTTTTGTTCTTGTGTCTCTTCTATTCCTTAAGGCCATGACTTGATCCTGCATTCCAGCATGCTGTTTTCTCAAAACAGCAATCTATCTCTTCTTTCAGCAATACTCCTCTTCTTGGAGGAGCAGGCAAGAGAAAGTGCCTGCAAATGGCCAGTAAGGAAGACTTATCAACTTCAGAGAGACACAAATAGGAGATTTCCATAAAGACTACTGGCAACAGCTGATCTGTAAGCAGCAAAACCAAGTCTTCTCCAGATAAAAGCTTTCTTCAGGTACTCTAGCTTTAATTAAACAATATAATTTCATTGATTTAAAAAAAAGTTTAGGGACTTGCAGGCACATTTAAATTAAGCAACATAGAACATGAAGAAGTTCTCAGAGATATCTAATTAAATATGTTTCATCTCCTCAGTTTACCCATCGAGTGCTCTATATTTTAAGAGTTTATATTCAAATATGTATCTTAGATTCTGCAAATTTAAAGATAGACACTTTGGTCTCACCACATTATTTTTAACAATGTCTTTAATGTTTAGTTTAATATTAAGCAAGATGATTCACTAGTTAGTTCAGCAAAGAATTCCATAAACGGTAAAAACTGTGAGATCATTCTTGCCCACCTTCCACTCATGCAAACTGAACTCCCTGTAATACAGTTTGTAAGTCACTGTCCAGTTTAAATCTGTCCGGCTTTAGTGCTTTCATCCATCATCTTTCAAGTCTGAATGCGTAGTTTAAAATTAATGAAACTAGGCCTTAGTCTTATAAAACAACCAAACATTTCATTTTGAAAAGCAGATACTGCAAGCAGCCTGACTTAAAAATAAAAGAAAATTCTGGATCCATAATTCACCCTCCACCTTCCGACCCCACCAACCGCCATATTAGTGTGCCCCCACCAAAATACCAGCTTGTGTTTACAGTTTCGTTTCTCCTGATGGTGGATGGGCGCGTGTACACGCACTCGCTCTATGCGCACTCAATAGGATCATGATCTGGAGAGCTGAAAATGTAAACACAAGCTGGTATTGTGGTGTGACTAGCGGTTTGTGGTTTCTTTGTTTGAATATTTCAAAAATGGCACACTGGCCAGAACTTAAGAAGAGAAAAGCAGAGCTGCTACTTATACAAAAATTTGATGGTTCCAATGCTCAGATTGCAGATAGATAAAACGGGCTGCACAACACTTTATTTTTTACATCGTTGACAATGCTTGAGGGCAAGAATTTTGTTTTCAGGGATAGATAAAATACAGTTTTGCCCTTCATTCCACATAATGAGGAATAGCCTGCTTGTTCAGGTGCCCATCAAGTGATTTCTTCAGATCAAGAATGCTCTATTCATCCAAAGCTGTCTGTAATCATGTGACTAAAGTACGGAATATGGTCCAGCATCCACAGAATTAGCATATTTTAGGTGAGTACAGCTCATTCTCTTTTCATAAGGAATTTACTGCATGATAGGGGTGCCATTTTCTATTATTCAAGCTCAAACATGGATTCAACGTGGGCCCCATGGAAAGCCCCAAAATGACACACCCATAGAATTACAAGGGCACAAGCTTAAACTGGTGTAATTTCAGAATTTCTTTTTCTTTTTGCTTCACTGAAAGTAAGTGAAGCAGAATTACTTTATGAAAACACCATGAGTCCAAAAGCTCCTCTATTTCTTTCTAAGTATATCAGCCAGTCTCAATAAAACCTCATAATATCATTTTGATACTGTTCTGAACATGGAGGGGGGGATGAGAGAGGACTGAAATTCTGCTTATAAAGTACTGGATTATATCCAGCTACATTATATTATTTTATTATTGTACATTTAAAAAATTAATAAGCATATCACAAGTAGATATTTGAAGTAATTTTTTATCCCCAAAAATTTATTTTCATCAGTTGCAGACTGGTTATAATACCTATTACACATACTATACAAGCTCATCACTGAAAATTAAACAACAACGAAAAGTAAAATTTAAGAAAAGATTGAAAAATGCGGGGTGGTCTTCTCAAACAGTGGGAAAACTCCAGAAATTCCACCAGTATTAATGCAACAACTCTTTATGCAAGAGAGGGGCAGTTCTAATATCTATGTTCTCAATAAGAAAAGTGGTGTTATTCTTATAGTAACTCACAGCTCACAAAAAGAGCATCTAGTTTATAAACAGTTATCAGTTCATTTGATTGGAACATATCTGTCCCATAAAAAACAGGAAAATCTTTCTTAAAGTATGTAGTATTACAATACACACAAAACCATATCAGAATATTAATCAATTTTCCTCTTCAAATACTTCTCGTGTATTTTAGAAACATTTGATTACTTTACACAAACTGCACAACTGCAATGCCATCATAAGGTAGAACATCTTGCCTCTTTTTAATACATTACTCTATATAAGCACCCTCACAAAGACAGCTTGTGAGCATTTCACAAATTATAATAATGGAACCACCTACATGTATATCAGTGCTGACAGATCTGGATCATCTTATTTTCACCTGCAGTAAGTTCAGAGTCAGCTAAAAACTAAATTATACAATGAACAGCTTTGTTGTAGGAATATGCATGGCCTTATTTCCCACCAACATTTGCAGAACAAATGCATGAAGCTAGCACAGATATTTAATGTAAATGGCAATAAATACTATGAATTTGCAATCTCTTTTTTTCATCCAAATCAAAAATAAAGTTCATTGCTTTGGGGTTTTTTACATGTTGGTCTATAGATGGATGGTTTTGGCTATACAGATGCACACCTGCCCAATAGCCATTATCTGCACTAGTTTCATGTACAAAAAGGAAAATGTATCGCAAAAGATCTTCTTGCTGTTAGTTGATATGAGTAATAACATAATAATGAATTAGATGAAGAATTAACTAAAGCAGAATTTTGTGTTCAGCTACTACACAAAACACCATAAAATTTTGATGACTATTTGAAGTCAAGACCTTTAATATGTGCTGTTCTGAAAGGCAGTGGCACTTCTAGTCTTAAATAAAAGGACTGCCAACTGAGCTGATCATGCCACTCTGGAATATATAAGTTTTAAATACCAATATTGACCAAATATAGACCAATAAGACCAAAGACTGGTCTCATGTTATGCCAAGGAAGGTTTAGACTGGATATTAGGAAAATATTAGGGAAAATGTCGTCATTGAAAGTGTGGCCAAGCACTGAAATAGGATGCCCAGGGCAGTGGCGGAATCACTGATCAAAAATCACGTTGATGTAGCACTTGAAGACATGGTCTGGTGGTGAAGGTGTTAGATTAACTGTTGGACTCATTCTTAGGGGACTTCTCCAACATAGATGATTCTATGAGTCTGTGATTCTTGTTCCTTGGGCATTGTAGAAGGGTTTATGCAAGGATGGCTTGAGTCACATAGAACACGTTTGTAACTCAGAAGGGAAAGACAGCATTATTCACAGTGTTTCCTTGTGTTTGAAGATGTACCTGAACCATTTTCTTCTAAAGAAATATAAATATATACTTCATAAAAACATGAAATAAATTTGTGTGTAATACTGCATAATAATACATGCCTTCCCCTCTACTGGCATCAGTCAATGTAAAATAAAATAAAACTATTGTTCTTCAGTAAGCTCTATGAAAGAGCATATTTAGCACTCTTATCTTCTGCAGAAAAAAAAGCATGCTCTTTTCTCAACTGCTAAAATAACAAAGCTCTCAAGAGGCAAAATACCTGAATATCCAAGTTTAGGTAGAGTGTGTTCTTCCTCCATAAAAACACCACTTCATTTTAAATACAAGACATAACTGCTTTTTCTGTCACAAGAAAGATTTGATATTATGGATTTTTTCTATTTGTATAGTAAAAATGCTAGAACAAATGAGAAACAGAACTTAACTACATTGTAACAGAACATAATTATAACAACACACAAGTAGAGTAAAAAAACCGTTACACTTTTACTGATACCATGAATATAATCCACATCAGCCCAGTATATCTGAAACCAAGTCTCAATTACAAAAGAAGTATCTAAACTAGCTAGAACTTTTCTAGTAAGCAGTGAAGAAAGTTTAACAAATGCTCAGGAAATAAAGATCTGAAAGAAGTAGCACAAAATTAAAAGACCTACACCATGTTAATAATGTAAATAGCTCACCAACTTTAATTGTTGTTTGAAAACTAACTGCAATATCAAAAGTATTTTCAAAGAATTCAAACCATGATTACTTTTCACACAGTGGGCAGCCTATTCTTCTGCTTCAAGATACTTAGAGTGAGTCGCATTTCTAAAGTTGCTCCTTAAATATTTGTGTGTATAACAATATCAGTCACATAAACGTATAGATCCAACCTGGACAATTTCCATACTGTCAGCAAAATAAAAAAGTTACAATAGCTTCAAACTGTTTTGTCCAAGATTAAAAGTAGAAAACCTTTCCTTAAAAATTGCGTCCCATGCAGGTGGTCAGAAGAAATGGTTTTAAACACCTGGGCTTCAGACCCAATTTTTATGCTTATTTGAACACATTATTTGATAGTCTACATGTGATGATCACTACTGGTAATTATTTTTCTCTTACTTACTTGAGAAATAAAAACATAAAAGATTGTATGAAGAAAATTTGAATGAACTGGATTTTAAAGTTTCTCAGAGGGATGGAGATCTTAAAAGGTTACTGCTTATGTACGCCATTAACAATATATTTTGCTGTCTTCCATTACAAAGGAACAGAGTTAGTTTACCTACCACTTATTTAAACAATATTAACTGTTTGTGTATTACCACTGCTACAAAATCCCAGATCTATTACCAAGAACAAAGTCAATGAGTAAAGTAGAGCACAACATTTGACCTTTAAAAATATTTATAAAGTTTCCCTCTTTTTTAGAGGGAAAGAGATATTTTGCTGAGTGGTTAATGAATTCAGACACTGACCATTTGACCTGGGTTTTTGAAAGTAATTAGCAGCTCCGGATACCTGAAAGATGGAGCTAAGATGAGCAGGCAGTTTTAAATCAGCACATTTCTAATTAAAAATGATGTTATTTACAGTCACTCGATAGACGTTGTAAGCATCTGTGCTCATAAAGAAATACACAACAAAGGACTGATGATTTTTTAGAGGCTATCCACAGTTCCTTAAAATAAGTGAAAGATGTTGAATATAAAAGGTAATTGTTAGCTAGAGGAGATTATGGCTCTTGCTTAAACATATTTTTCAGGTAAATTGGAAATGTGTAATTTAATTAATTTTTATAGCCAAGTTTTGAGAAAGGAAAGGTTCTCAATAATGAGCATAAAACTAAGCTGAAAGGAGCAAATAATTGTATGAGCTTGTTGGACTAATACTGAGAAGGGTACCACAGAAAAGACAACCGTGTAAGTTTTAAGTATACAAACACCAGTCAGAAACTCCAAGCTCCTACAATACACAAAAATAGTATAAGGTTCTGTGGCATGAGGTAGTTACTAGGGAGTATAATTGCTGTTAGAAAAAGATTATCGAGAACATCACAATTGCATTTATTCCACCCCAAATTCCCTAGTGCAAATATGCCATATGAATCATCATATTATATTTCAGATATACTAAACATATATATGAAAACTACTTGAATACTCTGAAGCATTTTTAAAGTGCTGATGTTAACTCTGTGACCTGTGGACTATGGCAAAAAAGGGTCTGTGGACTATTCTTTGTCCTCAAACTATGTTTCTAATGCAATTCCTCGTCCACTGAAATTTTTATGACTTCACAACTCAAAAGAGACTGAAAACTACTGCCATATACTGCCATATATAGCTGGAAATAAAACAAGAGCCAAAGCAAACTTTAAGGTTTGAGCTAGTATCAGGTTTGAATATGACCAAAACTAGGTAGCAGATACTGAAGTACTTCCTTAGACTTCAGTTACTGGCCATTCAAGTTATTGCACTAAATTGTCTGGGGTGTTAAACCAGTTGCATTGACTTTATCAGGGACGTAGAAGAATCAGTGGGCTCCCGACAATTTAAGATATTTCTCTACTATAATAATTCAAATCCACTTTCTTCAAAAGACTCCATACCAGAATTAAAGAATGTGTATTGTATCGCATTTTAACAACCCAGCAACTTAAATACCAGCAGTAGAACAATTTATAAGACCTAATGAATATTCATTTTTCATTATCTGGTTTCATTATTTAATTACAACAAGCTTTTGTATTCAGTTTTGCCTTGAATATTCTTCTTACTTGGATTTAGATTCATTTTTATCCATGAAACAAAACAGATTAATAGTTAAACAGCAAGAATAAACAAGAATATCATGTTTACTCTTTTTAGCAGAGTAACTGAATATTAAATAAAATAGTAAAATAGAGTTTAAATTTAATTACAATAATTTTAACTTAATTCAATAAAATATTCAAAGAACAAATCAATGATGCCTTAAGCACCTGATACTGAGAGTTGCCTCATCAGTTCTCAGGAACTCAAAAAAAATTGCAAATCATTTTATGAAACAATAGCACGTGCAAGTGTAATATTTGCATCTACCTTTTCTGCATGGATAACATGCCTTACTCTTTGATCATCTTAACAAAAAAAATCTGGAATGCATTGCATTTTCCACATCCTACCTTTGCAGAGAAAAGGTATTTGGTGCTTGAAATGAACTCTGGACCTGAAAAGGACAGGGGGGGAAAAAAGTGTTTAGTAGTCAAGCTAAAAGAATGACCCTAAATGAATAAAAAATCTGGAGACATATGAATTAAAAAAAAATGTTGAAATTAGAAATCTGGGCAGTACTAAAAGCTTCTTCAGATCCCTTCTACAATGGAGTCTCAAACTGCCACCACATGGACCCAAATACTTAGGTCTCCAAATACCAACTGTTACTACATATAATTAAAGTCAGTTTATAGCCTTTAATCAACTAAATCAAGATAGCTAGTGAGATGACATAAATTGCTACTGTATTTATTTATGGCACATAGCCAATACAGCTAAAATAAGGATATAGCCTTACCTGAATAGTTTATTGGCAATTGCAAGTACTCTGCCTATCCAAATTACATTTCTCCCAGTGTTTGTAAGAAGCTTGCCTATTCAGAGTGATGAAGTCAGGAAGCATTATATTTCTGACAACTCAGGTACTACAAGAATGAAACAAACCTTTTCTATGTACTTCTAGTATTTTCTCTGTGATCAACACAGACAACTAGGCATGATCACACCACCACAGACTATGCACAGTCAAAAAACAATTATGCTATATTTTCCTTTTCCTTCCACCAATGCCTCGTGTTCCAAAAAGCTGAACTGACTGAAGTATTATGTATATGTTTAATCAATAAAATAGCTATTTTTCTAAACCAACCAAGGAGGAGAAATATCTAGTTTATCTTAGCTAGCTATTAATAGTTTGTATTATCTCAGAAAAATTCCGAACACAACTGAGCTCCACCGTGCTTTAATGTTTATAAGTACAGTAGAGAATTCTACGAAGGATGACAGAAAAAGAGTCAGGGTAATGAAGAGGGAGAAATGCCATGGGGTGTATCTTGAAGGGCTGCAAGAACTGAAAGCATCCTAAAGAGAAGAGTCAATATATCTGACTGATAACTTTCATAATTCTGAAGACTATGTAGAAGTCACAAATTTAATGTCTAAGCTAGATACATTGTTTTGTATTTAGCTCCAGTTTCTATTTATGTAGAAAGTACAGGTTCCTCACGTCCTGAGTAACAGGGTAAATTAAAAACGATGAACAGAACCTTGTTTTCTAGAGGTACCAAGACTGCAAATACTTTATCCTCTGCTGTATCTCTGTGATTAGTAGAGTAATGTAATCTCTACAGTTTTATTTATTTATTTATGTAGAACTCTGTGGAATCAAGCTATTTAGAAATTCTTCATTACTTTTGTGTCATCAGAGAATTTTCAGTCTGTAAATTGCAATTCTGTTGTGAGGTAATTTCAAAGGTAAATGTTCTGGCCCAGCAAAAAATCTGATTTTATAGGACAGTATCATCCTTGCCATCCTTTTAATCAGCCATTGCAATCACCGCTGCCATCCCTTATGTCCTCCACCCGCACAGTCACAGATAGCTTTTCTCAGGCAGATCTTTCTAAGTTGAGTAGAAAGCAATCTAATTTCGGCAAAATGGCTGCTTTCATTGTATACAGGACACCGAACCTCTTGTGTAGGACCTTTTCACCATGTTGTGATTGATTTTACATCTATTGAAAACAAGTCTGGTCTCTGCCATTTGTTTACCCTTGTATTCTCTCTTTATGCTTTGGTATGCATTTTTAATTAGATACACTCCAGTTCTTTCACCACTAGCTAACACTTTTATTTGGGAAGCAGTCTTTACTAGCCCTGCAAATATCCGCTGTTCTTTGCAATGTCAAGTCCTTTTCTCACCTTGCTTTGACTTGGTTATCACTTATATCACAAGTAATTCATCCATCTGTTAACTGCTCCAATTCACATTACTTGGCTTTATTTTAAAGATCTTAACAATGGTCAATGGTCTCATCTGGCAGCTGGTTTCTTGTAAAAAATGTGCCTTTCCCAAGTGACATTCTTGTGAGGATCAAAATATTCACTGAATGGGTTTTTATCTAGCAGTTTATAGGTCCCTCAGGCTCTCCATAGAACATATTGTATATACCCAGTGCTTTGGGCATGCCATGTGTAGCAATGTGGATGACTTCACCTTCTTCAATTTTATTTCACTCTTCTCCAGCTTTCTGCCATGTTATCTTTACATACTGTTGGTTAATTCTTGTAAAAGAAAATGATGGTACATATCATGTATCTACATGATTGTTTAAGTTTGCATGCAGAGTGTGCCTTTAAAGCAAAGCTCTCAAAGCACTTTCGTGCTTTGGTTTGTGCCGTGAAGCTGTTTGTGAGTGCTGGGAAGTGAAGAAGCAGAAACATGCTTAATACAATTTGGTTGCAAACGGGCATTCACTCTATGGGACACAAGCAGAGCTATCCAAAGTAAAAAATGCTGAAAGAAATATATCATGGTTGCCTGTTTAGCTCCACACATTTGCTCCTCCCAGTCTGTACTACTCCCTAACACAGACATAATCACAGAATTGAAATTGTTTTTGTTGGTTGGCTCTCACCACCTGAAACTGGTGAAAGGCATTATATCAATTACACAGCACTTCTATAAAAACAATGTTTCAGCCCAATCAAAAATATCTTAAGTACTAAAGGAAATGTAAAATTAATTTTTATTGTGTCACAAATAAGGGGAAAATCTCCCACTGATTAAAGGGGGGAAAAAAAAAGGTGTAGTATTGTTCCATCCCACAGCAATCCAGAAAAAACCCACAGTATGTCCACTTTACATACCACCTTTCTCTTAATTTACAGTTTTCAATTTACAGTCTTCCACACAGTTATTTAAATAAACTGTCTCTCACGGAGTAGCACCTTTGCAATTGCCAGGGACACAAACCCACTTCTCTGTTTCCTCATAAAAATTTTCCATAGACACCCCCAACAAAAGCATTTACAGCAAGACTGATTTTTTTCTTGGCCTTATCTTCTCCAGATGGTTTGTAGATAGTTCTCACAACTCAGCCATCACTTTAAATAGACTTGAAAAGACAAAAGTCCAGTTTCCTTTAGGACTGCATGTGAAACTTGTATTGGCTGGTGAAACTTCCAGTATAAACAAGATCTTTTGGCACCAACAGAATGGGGGCTGGGGCTGTAATGGGGCTTTATGGCTCACTGTAAGGAATGTTTGCTTTCTTAACATCCTCTCCCTTCTTCACTGGGATGGATTATATCCAAATACATTGTTACCATTCTTCTCACTCAAATTAAACTGACTTTATACTTGTCATACTTTAATGGGCAGGTCTGTGCTCTGAAAGAGATGCAAATAGTTTTGTTTGCAGGTTTTCAATAATCATATGTTTCATGATTAATGAAGCCTCTTTCAAGCTTCTAACAGCCTTCTGCAGCTGATTGTAGAATTGTTGAGAAGTCTAAAAAAAGTAATCTCACTCATATACTATCTTTAACTAATCCTGTAAAATTTTATTCATTGTTTGTGACAAGACTTGCTATTACTCTGCATGCAGCAAGGAGTTGATCAAGCACTGTACAAGCTGTTGGGAATGTCACAGAGGTCACCATCAGCACTGCTAACTGAGTGAGCGCATGCCAAGGATAACAGAAGAAACCATTCCCCATATACAGGTTTGCCAAGGCAGAGTTCCAGCCCGTTCCCAGGGTGAAAGGCTGCAGTTTAAAAAACTATCATTCCTTTGTTACTTTTACAGTGTTTAACTACCAAACATATTCCTAAACCAATAAATAACTAAATAAATAAATTAATTAATAAGTGTGATTCTGGCTCGATTATCCTCTCAGAAAGATGATGTCAGCTCTTGTACTGCTTGATGTATATTCATTCCCCATGCTCTGTTCTACATTTAATCACAGAAAACAAAAATATCCACACCTCTAATATTTTGTTTGATCCACAGTGCATTAGGTATGCTAAAACCAGGCTTTCTGAAACTATATCTTCTGTTGGGTTTGTTTGTGGTTTTTGGTGTTGATTTTTTTTTTAATATTATAACTTGGTCCTGGAGAAATCCTCCTGTCCTAGCACAAACAGCACTCCCTCTACATACAATTTGTAAGAAAAATGTGTCCAATCTCTCAGTACATTCTTCACGTTCTACACACCACTCTTAAATTTAGCCACTTAGGTATGTAAAATTGAATTATTTAATTACAGACCTTCAGCAATATTGCTGTTTTAATTCAATCACAAACAGATTTGAAGGGAAAATTATATACCAGGAGTTAGGAAAAAATGGTGTGATCTCTTAGCAAGTCAGATCTCTGTTGATCACTTCACTACAAACAAGGGTAGGTTAGCATGGGAAACCAGGAAAAATGTAAGGGTCCAATCAAAGGTAGTTTTTACCACTTCTGAGAGCCATCCAAGTAATAAAAAAGGGAACAAACCTTGAACATTTTCTTGCACTGCATTACTGCAAATCAATAAATAAAATCTCTTACAGATTAGCACTGGTTAGACCAAAACAATGAGGGATTCAGTAGCATGCGAGAGAGTGCCCTTCAGATTAAATGACAATTTGGAAGTGTTTAACAACATATGGTCTCTTTTCTTTGACATATACGATTAAGAATATATCTTTTTTATACAAAAATATAAAATACCATCTGTCATAAGTTCCAACCATGATACTGCCTCTATATATCCAATTAATTCACTATACTTTCTAGTGTAAATATTTCTCTTATTTTCTCCTTTTTTCTTTTTCTGTAACTATATTTATTTATAAAATTTCAATAAATGTATATATTTAAAAAGTCAATACTATGACTTGAAATGTAATTAAGAATAACAATGAAAGTCTGTTTCACTTTGTATTTCAAAGAAGGGCCAAATCTTAAAATGGTTTGAAATGCCATTGCTCATTTAAGTAAGTGGGTATAGACATATTATAAAGATTTAACTATGTTGTTTTTCTTTATTATAAACATTAACCCACAGAAATGATCACTTTTCTTAAATATTTGTGTTTCTTTCTTTTTTTAGAAGTGCAGGGTTCCTTAAAGACACATGACTGCAGAATGAGAACACAAATATAATGGGTATTTCTCCTTAAGTTGTCAGAATTCCAGTGAACATGGTGGAATAAAAGGTTTGCTCTCAAAATAATGGTACAAACCACCAAAATACATACTGCATTTCAATTAACTGAACTAATACTTTAGCTCGTTAATTTAATCTGAAAGAAAAATATTTGACCACATAATTATTATAATGACTTTTGAGGACATTTAGACATGCACAAGTCTCAAAATACAGTCTCAAGACTATAGGAGCTAAGTTATGCCAGGTTAAAACAGGAAGGACTGCAACAACCTGTTTGAAGCAAGTTTGTTTGAGACAAACATACATAGATAAACATATACACACAGACACACATAGGTTTTACTCTTTGTTTCCGAGTAATCTAGCTGTAGCTGCATCAATAAATTACACTAATAGGTTTTGCATTAGTAATGTGAAAAAGAAATTACTGATCCAGAATTTAAACTACATTTTAAGCCTTCAGCTTTTTAAGAATCTTTTGGAAATTTTAAGTCTTGTGATTCCCTCAGCCGAGTAAAGAGCTGAAAAGGAATGGAAGAGACAATTATTTTGCTTTTCAAAATGTTGCCCCTCTAAAAAAGCAGAATACTATATTGTAGCAATTGCCTTTCTCTTTCTTTGGATTAATTTCATACTTCGTGGTATAAAAAACTAAGACTTCTATGTCTGCTGAAGTGTTGTGGAAGTGGTGACTGTATCTGTCTGAGGTTATTTCCATGTAATTTATAACTTAGTACCTTTTCACCTGCTTCCATGTAGTCGGTCTGTGAGCAGAAAATGCTGATCATCTTCTGATATTACATTCTTAGTGTTTAAAGGAGTTTTCAAATAAATCATGAGACTCTTCTTGGTTGTTCATGGCAGAAGCTCCATATAGAGTCCTAATAAATTGCTTTTATAGGTTCTTAAGCTGTCCCAATACTTTCTAAAATATTTGCAGTATTTCAGTAACTACATATAAATCAACTTTTAAAAATTTTTATTGTGTTAGTCATAGTAAGTTCGTAAGGGGCACTGAGATCCACATCTTGCTCACATGCTGTCTGATAATGTACTCCCTTGGCCTTGTGTTTTCCTCTTTTAATTTACAAAAGAGTTTTTGCTCCAGAGTTAACATAAGGATAATAGAAATTCCAATTTGCTTCTCTGTTTGCATCATGGAAGTTTGCATCATTCATCAGCATGCATGCTTTTATGTGATTATCTCCCTATTATCTTTGGCCAAAATTCTCACTCTTTTCCATTTCTGCTTGTGCTGGTTTTATACATATGACTACTCATATTTCTCTTCTCTAAATCCTCGTGTTTTCTGTAATACTGTTTTTGAGAGGAGTACACGTGGTACTGTTCCTATTACAGCAAACATTCTTTTACTGATCTGATGACTCATTTGTTGGTTCTTCTGCCATCCTATCGTGTCGTTTCAGCGCTGGTGACATTCGGCTGCAAAGGGACGAAGTTAACCCACAGTACTTTACAGCAGAGCAGTTTAACGCGTTTCGCTCCGGCCCGCGCCTCTCCGCAGGCCTCCGCTCCCACAAGCTCCGCCCCGCCGGCCGCGGGGCCGGAAGCCGCCGCCGGGTGCCCTGTGAACCGGGAAGGGCTCGGTTTGAATGAGATCCGGCTGATTCACCGCGGCCCGGGCGGCTCCGGCCCAGGTGAGGGCCCGGCCGCCTCCGCGCCGGGGTGCTCGGGGNCCGGGCGCTTCAGGGCAGCGGCGGCGCGGGGAGAGCTGCGAACGGGCCGGGGGAAGGCGGCGAGAGGGGCCGGGGAGCGGCGCGGGGACCCAGCCGCTGGAACCGGACGGGCTTCGGCACCACGCTGGCCCAGGGCCCGGCCGCCTCCGCCCGGGCCCGCAGCGGCCCTCGTAGTTCGGCAGCGCCGGGCACGGGTCTGTGCTGCGCGCAGCACCAGCGCTCTGGGCCCCATCAGAGGCACTCACGGACGGCAGCATTGTCACAGTTCCCGGCAGTGCAGCTGAAGTTAGAGGGGGACGGGGGACAGTGAAGGCAAAGCACTGGTTGGAATACCTGAAAGGGAAGGAAGCAGAATTAAGGAGAAAAGGAGGGATAATCAAAACTTAACAGCGCTATTTCTAGTATGCAGCTAACTTAAGTATTGTTTTTGTAACAAATTTGTGTCATATAGTTGAATAC
The DNA here is from genome assembly GCA_013400735.1 of Pomatostomus ruficeps. Taxonomy (NCBI): domain Eukaryota; kingdom Metazoa; phylum Chordata; class Aves; order Passeriformes; family Timaliidae; genus Pomatostomus; species Pomatostomus ruficeps. The sequence goes on along the minus strand of VYZT01017747.1, from coordinate 10,994 downwards.
TTGTAAACAGTTGACAAATCTGGTTGTGTGTTGGCGTCATGTCTTAAAAGTTGCAATTGATTTCGGTACTGTGGAAAAACAAAAAACCAACAGGGTTTGAGATTTGAGTTTTAAAAAGAAGTTTTATGTAAATGTGTCTCAAAGCTGTATATAACTGAAATGGTACTAGGCAAGCTGAAAAGTCTGACAGATTTGTGTTCATCTTAAAGCTGTCAGCCCTGGGAGTCCAAAGTGTCCTGTATTCCTCAGGTAGGGAGTAAACTTGGAAGAAGAGTCTGTGGAGCAGAGCATTCACTGTTTGTGACCTTATTGAGACAGTGAAAAACACCTGTTTATGAAGAAATTCAGATATTTGCTTGCATATTAATTGCTTTTTAATCACTTTGTGTGATTTTGAGCAACAGGGTTTAGCCTGTATCTTAATGGAAAATGGTGTGTTCCATCATCTGTTGTAACATGCCATTTCAGTGATATTCATTTGAAAACTATGATTTAGAACATTATAAGTTAGACAATACTTTAACATTAGTATTAAATAATATCAGTATGTAAATTAGTTTGTCAACTTTCTTGGAAGTGATTCACTCCTGACAAGAATTATGGAGTATAAATTAATAGTACCTACAACTACCTTGTAACATCTAGGATGATGGGAAAGGCCAGGTCTTAAGAACACCTTGAATAATAGAGAACTGGTATGATGAGTACATGCGGGACTACAGGACAGTTCCACCATAGCTTTGTGCCTACTTGCCTTTCTGCAGATTTCAGAGAAGGCCATTACGTTATATATTGCATAAAATTAAAATGAATTCTGTTGGTTTCTGTGGTGGTGCAGCTTGTTAATGAATCTTTGCTTATCTGTAAGTTTTATATGAATGTACTTCAGTAGCTTTAAAGCAGTCTGAGTCTGTGTTACTGAAGAAACTCCAGCTCAGCAATGAATGTAGTAGATCTTGGTTGGCTGTACTTCTGGAAGTCAGAAAGCAGAGTCTGGGAAGTTGACCTGCAAACCTCCTAGTCCAGCTCAGGTCTACTGAGATTCAGGTCTGTGGGATCCAGAAACAGGGTCTGGGTTCACAGAACTGAGCATGTTAGAGAAGCAAGAGTCGTGTAACTCTGGACTTGCACTACTGAGACTGCATTCATGCATGATATGATTAATCTCTAGCTTAATGAACAGATTACTTAGAATTGATGGTAACATATTTTTTTATTCTTTTCAAACAAAATATATAGGAAGATACACAGACTAGCCCCACACCCCCCCTCAGCCTTTTCACATGTGCAGTCTCTGTTCAGGTTTCATGACTTTAACTGCACTGAGTTTTTGTTCTTTTCTTGGTGAAATGATGTTTTTCTGTAAGGTGCAGTTTCTCAGCTGATTTACTTCTGTAGCTGTTTGTCATCCCTAGTGAAGCTGAAATAGTGACAGTTGTACCAAAAACCTTGAGACACTGTTTTAGTTGCTGTTAATAAAATTGTTGATCATCTGCTATGTGTAACTCCCCAAAAGGAGATCTGGAAGTGCTTGTACCAAGCTTGTTATGCAGTCTCAGGTGGAGAAACTGAGTTACTGAAGATGAAATTATTTGCATCAAGTCACTCAGTGTACAAATTGCAAAGTAAATTGCTGTCACCTGCATGTAGCCTGATACGGTCACCACTAATAGGGCAGTTTAGTAGCCATTGTTTTTTCTATGTATATCGAAGCTGATTTTGGTATTTGTTTCTTTACTAACTCCAAAGTTGCCAAACCAGGAGAACCCTCTTTCTTTGAGGGATCACATCGTGGAGTGTTAATGCTAGATAAAAATAGTGCACTGTAGTGTGAAACTCATGTGTCTCATGCAAAGAGATAAAGTAATTTAAGACTGTTTTAAGTTGATCTCAAAATACATGCTGAAACATGCCAAGTATAAACACATTGGTTTATACCTATATGTGTATACACATTTGCGCATAATCATTTTATATAACTTCATCCCTATGTTACCTAAGAAAAAATGTTTTCATTATTAAAAGTCATAATTTAAGTGTCTTGAAAATACCAATGAACAGCCGAATGGTGAACCAGAGCTCTCCAAATGGGCAACTCTTTCCAATTATTACAGTTACCTAACAGTAGTATTAGGAGCAAGTATTAGACATAGGTTTTAAAATTAGTGTTTTCAGATCAGTTTTCAGATGTTCTATGTATACTTTCACTTCATTATTAATATTCACTGAGTTTTCCCTTTTGAGGCAAGGACAGTTAACACAATATTGCAGTAATGGAAGTTTGGATTTTTAAATACCATCCTATGACTGAGATTTTTTTAGTTACAGTGTTTTCAGTCATGGACATATGTAAGCAGAGAAGCTATTTAATTTTTTTTTTTTTAACCATTAGTGACCATATTGATTTCAATGACAAGTGCATGTAATCCAAATCCTGCAGTGCACCAAAATTCCATGTTTATTATGATAACTGTCCTGCATTTTTCTGATGTGGAACTATTTGCTACATTTACTTCCTGAATGTTTCACTTTAAATAGAGACTGTTACTCTTCCTTGCAGACAGGAGGAAACAGTATCAAAATACCTTTTGCCAACTTAGGAAGGAAAAGAGCTGAGATTTACTGTGAACTGTTTGTTTACTTTTCTGGAATTTATTTATATGTATATATAATGTAAATATATCGGTCTGTGTGCAAGTTTAGGGAAAAACCAACAGATAAGTTGATAATCAAAGCCAGTATTTTGCACTTTGTAGCAGAGGTAAGATTCTCAACTATAGATTACCGTGTGTGTCTCCCAGGGGAACAGACCAAGCTCACAGAGATCCATTTCTTCTATATCCTTTTAGTAAGTGGGGAGGGGAACGCAAGGCCACTGGGTGGTCAGGTGGCTGAAGGTGAATTGAGTTGTAACTTAAGCCCAATAGAAGTGGTTGCAGTTCTCTTATAGCCTGTGCTCCTGGCTCTTGTGGTCTCTCTTGGATCATTTCCTTCTGCAAAGCTGGCAGAAGGATAATAACTTTCCATTTGACTTGTTAGTGATTTCCACCCCAGCCTGTCAGCTCTGAGAAACTCTGACTTGTTCTTTCTCTTCCGACTTTCTGGGAAGGTGAACACATCTTCCTTTGCACTTGTACTACTTTGAGATAAGGTTCAGAAGAGTGTCTGTTAAATTTCCTCAGTTACTAAAAAACAAAACAAAATAACCCCCACTCAAAAAAAACCCCAAAACCAACCCCCAAAACCCACAGGCATTCTTTGGGCAGCTTTAGCTTAAAGAATGATTTGACAGAAATGTCTTCTGGAGCCTGTATTAGTGATAGAAGCAATCAGCTCTTCCAAGACCTTTTTTTCTGTTATGCCAAGACAACTATTTCTGGGATGCAGTGTGAAGCCTCTCAGAGAAGTGAACAGGGCTAAACCCAGCATTTTTGATAGCCTCTCAATTTGCTGCAGGGCTGCACAAATGGCTGTCCTGGCAGTACTGAGAAAGCAGCATCAAGTTGGTGTGCAGCAGCAGCTTCCTCATTGCTCCTTATGTTAACACTGACATTGAAAAAAACGTCTATCAAATCACAGCCACAGATCATTTCACAGATCTGTTTTAAAACACTGCTCTACACATGATTGAGTGAATGCAATTAATGGGCAATGTTCTCAGGGAGGAGGAGAAGATTAATTTTAACTCCTAAAGTGAATGTGAAGCAGCCTTTCTCAACCTGAATTCAGGCAAACCTAAAGGTCTTTGTGACTTTTCCAGTCACACCAGCCACTCTTGCAGGAATAAACAGGAAAGCTTTCTGTACCTGCAGATTGCTCTTACCCTTTGTGCTTAGGGCATCTTAGCTACAGCAAGAGCTTCTAAAATGGTAAAAAAAGACAGTGGTTTCGGTTTCTAAAAGCATTTAAAATGATCAATTGCTTTAAGTTGCTTAAATGAATTATTAAAATATTTTTGCATGCAATTTTGAGAAAATTAGAAGCTTCTTGCAGTATTGTGAATACTTGAGCAAGACATGGCATGTACCAGTTCAAGGGATTGTATGGTAAAAGGAAAAAAATAACCGGTAAACTTTCTTTGGGTTATTCTTGAATGGTGCCTTGTCCTTTCGTAGCTTATCAATATAACATCTTTTTACATATGCTACTGTTTCTGAATTTTACTGGGTTCCTACCCTTCTCCTTTCTATTTCCTTCTACAGGAAAGAGACCTATTGGTGTCATCTTCACAGTCAAAAAGTGGGAGCCGCTGCTGAGTTTGTTCTGTGAGCACCTCTTGCTGAGCACCAGGTTAGAAATGTATAGTTGCTTCATTTGTAAGGGCTAAAGTTATCTTCATTAATGTCTCAAAATTTTGCGTAAGCTGTTTTAAGTTTACAAAAGCATTGTTTCAGAAATGGAATTTATGGCAGAAATAATATTTAGATAGAGTGGATTAACAAAAATTAAAATTTGTTTTGATTTGGTTCACTAACCTAAATTCTTCAGATGTTTATACATCTGAGTAAACAAATATGTTTAGGTCCATATAGACTACAGCCTACTAAACCATATTCAGTTGCAAATAGGCAAGTAAAGCCAAAACTCTACCTAGAGTCAAGTCATAGAGCTAGTGAAATAATTTGCAGTGCATCTAGAATTGGTTTTTGGAGATTTTCTGTCTGTGCTGCTCTCTGAAAATCTGAATATCTCAATTCAGTGACTAGTCTGTGATAGTTAGGTGGGAAATGTTACATCCCTCCAGTTCTATAAGGCAATGAGATTTTGTTGTAAAGTTACGCTGATAAATAATCAGTTTGTTTAACACATTAGTCTAATCCAACTTTAATATGGCAAAATGCTCTTCTATAAATGATGTACTACTATTCTGCTGGGTTAGAAACTGGAATAAACTGTGTAAATAAAATATTAATTAATTTGTACTGTGTATTGCTTTTCCTTTGTTATAGTATTTGTTATTCAATATTATTTCTTAAATGTACATAGGTAATGTACCTCATCATCTTATGGAAGTCGCTGTAGTTGGAACTACCAGTTTTATGGTTACCACTTGTAGAGACTAAAAATTTCTTAAAATAAATGAACAGCCATGATGGATTAAAACAATGGTTTTAGTAGCTTAAATCTACTTCTCAGTTACTCTTTAGCCCTCTTTAGTGTCATGGAAGATGAATTGTTGTGGGTTTCAATGGAAGAGTTTCTACCGGCGAGGGGTAAAATGAAGTAGTTGGCATTAATTTGTGGTAACATTGTGACTGTTTTATTGAAGCCATTTAACATATGCTTACATAATATCTTTAAACAGCAACTTAACCTTTCCAAGGAAATCCTACAACTCGATTTGGAATTTATTGTAGTTCAGGATAGAAAAGCATATACGCTGTGTGCAGCTTTTGCTGCTAATAAAGAAGCTTGGTTTCAATGACTTAATGATAAAGTGAAGCATAACCAGTGACCCTTTAATAAATTCCTTTTTAATTTATATGGTGCCAGTGGAGCTTTAAGAAAGTACTTACTGCTAGGTGAGGCTGCACTTGTTGGGTTTGCAAGTTCTGATAGTTCATTGAACTGGAAAAGTGAAATTAGCAAGTAGAGCAAGTATTTCTGATCAATGTACCTTGGATATCATTACGAAGTTGTTAAAGTAGGAAGTAGAATGCTGCTGCTTTGTGTGTTTAGCAACTTAAACTATTTGTTTTAAAGTTATACTGAAATAAGGCTTATTAAGTCTTTAGCCAGTAAAAATTCTAGCAGATTTCAGAAAAAATGATGAAAATGATAGTGAAATTCACCTTCAACATGAAGATTTTTTTCATATACAAAGCAAATACATTTTTCAAGTTCTTTTGTATAATTACTTTCAAAAGAAGGCTACTAAATTAGTATTGTTAGTGTAAACTGAAATCATGTGTATAATTCTCTTATGTGTAATGTAACATCCACTTGGATGATGAATGTATTTTGGAAGTTGTACTTGGTGTTCTCAATTGCTTTTATATCACCTAAACAGGCTTTCTTGTTGTATTAAAACTCATTCCATTAAGACCATAATTTTCGATGCTGTACTTTGTATCTTCTATTTCACAAATAAAATAAGCAAGTAAAATTTTCTAATTTCTCTAAGCCTTGAAAATTGCATGATTTGCTGAAAACAGTTGTTTAAAAATCAATATTCAGTAGGCTTTTTTCATTTTATCCATAAGTTCTGTTGTATAGAGCTAAGAAGTTGAAAAAGCCAAGTAAGCATGGTAAAGTTCTGTTAAAGCTGGTGCAGAACCTGTACTTAGGTATCCACCATAAAATTATACATGTCTTTTCAACAACAGAAAGTGAAGAAACTGTAGAGAAAGCAACACCAGTGCAGTTTTTCAGTTAGGCACCTTAACAGCCTTTATTCCTGGGGATCACCCCTTTGAAAGTTACAAGACACAAAAACTGCCTTTTTTTAAAATTTTTTTTTAAGTAAGATGTTTCATTGATTGGAATAATCCTGCAGTAAAGCAATGGCACATGCAACACTGGAAATGTATTAAATGACTGTATTGTCACTAGTCTTCTAACTATATACACATTAAATGTTTACTTTACAGTATTTCTTTTAGTATAATGAGTTCATTAAAAAAAAGCTTTTGATGCTAATTCAGAGATCCATAATCTGCTTAGTGTCTTTCACATGTAGTTTTGATGATAACTGACAAGCTGTAAGTTAATTAGCGCAGAACTTACTAATGAGGATGCTAAAATCCTTACTTCAATATTTTTATTGATGATTTCTGAGCAAACTGAAGTAAATTCAATTGTATATCTAAAAAGTTTTAGGAACTTTCTGGCTGTAGGTGCTGATCATAAGCAACAAAAATCCCCCAATTAATTGAATGATGGGAAAGTTTTGAGAAGTTTGACAAGAGTGTTCATCTTCAGAAATGGGGATAACCCAAAACCAAAGCAATAAAACAAAGCCTGTTAATTAGCATGGAAGACAGCTTCTTGAATTAATATGTGGTGTTAATTAACAGGAAGTCTGATGTTGTGTTGTAATTACCACCAATATTTTTGACATACTGAGTGACTGAAGGTGAATTATATAGATAGCAATTTAGTAAACGTTTTGAGCTTGGGAACATTTTTCCTTTGTTTCTGTTTTTTAGAAATATGGATAGACTTCTGCGACTGGGAGGAGGTATGCCTGGGCTGGGACAGGTTAGTATATAGCTTGTCAATCTTTTCTTTAAAATGAATCAATTCTGGAACCTTCCTTCTATTATATTTTAAAACAATAAAAAAAGAGTTCATAGTAATAATCTTTGACTCTAGAGATTCTATATGTATATGCAAATCTTTGTTACAACCTGACTTTTTTTTTCTTGGTAGGTATGAATACCTGTGTTGGCACTAAGTTTACAGAATATTTATAAACCTTCCTTTTGGTGTCTGAGCATTTTAAAGTTTGAATTGAAAAGCATTGGAAACGCACAATACATTTTTTTAAAAACTGACTTCCAGTAATTGAGAATTTCAGAACATGAAGGGTATATAGCCAAGCATATCCACTACTCTTTCATAAATTATATATTTCAGTTCTTGGATCACATTGTGAATGGGGCATTATAAGATACTGAAGTATATGTAATTTTCAAAAGGTAATTTGAATTGAATTTTTATGGGTTGTTGTAGCTACCTGTATGTGTGTTTTATTGTGTCTCCTATTGTTGATTGTCCTCAATTCTGTAACTACTTACAGCAAAAAGGCCTCCCTGGCAGCTGTTCTGTTCCATTGAGAGGCCTATTCACATTGTACAGCTTCTCCTACCTCTACACCAAGTCCTAGTGCTTTTTTACTTCATCAACTGGCATGGCCAGTGGTCTTCAAAAATAAAATCAAGCTGATCTTATTACATTGTGCTGATTAGTCTGAATACAGGGAAAAAAATAATTAGGAACTTCTTTGTTTGAGTCTGTAGGAAGAATTATTTCCTTAAGGAATGGGCTCCACTGTAATTTCCTTTGTAGTATTGCTTGGCTGCAGTAGCTGGCCTTTCTCTGTTTCCTCATCTGCCGTCTGGGCGCTGTTCTAAATTGAGAATCCTGACTCTCGTTCTTCTGGAGGAATCAGTTCTGGATGTCTTGGGCTTCATGATGCATGTGCAGGGTTGCTTCTGGGATGGTTGAAATTGCTAAACCCAAAGCTTCCTTTGGTTGTGTGGAGTGTGTTTGTGTCCAGTATAACTACAGGAGTAGTTTAATACTGAAGCATTTGGTGAAATATTCTAGGCTGATCTACAGACTTTAGATGTTTTGCCAAATTAGCTGTAACTTTTGGTGCATAATTTTTTTTTCCCTTTTTATAGCTAAAATTCTATTCACGTTCTCTTAGTGAATCTTCAAGCCGCCCTCAGTTATTTTTAGTTTCACTTTCTTAAACAGTTATTTCTCTTGTTCCTCTGAGCTGCCAGCCTGCTTCATGACTCTTCATTTTTTTAACATCTGTGCAGTCTAATCTCTCAAGCTTTCACTTCTTAGTCCTCTCTGAACTTGACGCATATCAAAGCTGTTTTTCAAATTTACGGTTAACTCTCTGCTGTTTTCTGAATTTTTCATCTTTAACTTAAAGCTTGCTCAGAAATTGTGGCAGACAATAGAACATAACATTCAGAGGAAGCTTGCTGAACTCCTCTGGTAGCTTTGGCCTGGAAAGCCGCTCTGTTTATTTGTTTAAATATGGAATTGTCTCTTAAATGAGTTGATGAGTATGTGTTGGATTAAAAAAAAAGGTATAAAACTGAATTGCTCCTTACTCAAGTTGCTGCTTGCACTGAATGTCTTGACTACTACTATTTGCAGTCTTTCGGTGTATTGAATCAGCAGGTAGGCTTTTCAAATAGAATATTTTTATATCCTTAAAATACTGTGTTTCAATGGACCATCAAAGGTCACTTATATTCTGAGTATCGATTGATGATGGTTGAGATGGAGAGGTAATCCAGAGTGAATCAAATGTCCTTGAGATAGAAGAGAGGAGGAAGGTATTTCTTGGATATATTTTGTACTGCCAGAAAGCAAACAAAGTTATTACCATTTGTTTGCGTTAGAGTGTTTTAAACAACAGTACAAAGATTTTTGTTGTTCTTATTGCTGTGTCGCAGTTGTTCTAAAGGTTGAACATAGTTAAAACATGTGACTGAGTCATTCTTGACAGCATAAGCATCATCTGTGTCTATAGTCTGGTAGAAAGAGGCATCTTTAAAGTAAGTTTATCACATTGTTTGNGTGTCTATAGTCTGGTAGAAAGAGGCATTTTTAAAGTAAGTTTATCACATTGTTTGGAGATTCCTTTTCCTTGTAGCTTGGGGTGTGCTTAGCAAGAGGGCTGCATCACATGAAGTGTGCTAAGAGTCTGTTTGATTTGCAGATGCTTGGTCAGCGCAGTGCCTGTTTGATCTCTGCCAAGGCATTCTAGCTCAGTGACTTGCTTTAGCTTCTTCAGCAGCACTTATTTGACTCTTTCCCCTTGGCAAAATTACCTCTTCTGATTATTGCCTCATTTAGGTTTTCTTGGTCTTTCTTCTTAATTTCCAAAGAATGTCTCAAAGAAAATCTTATTACTTCAATCTCCCTCCTGTAGTTCATGAGTATTAAGATTTTGGTAATGCCCTTGTTTTTCTTCACTTACATGGTCTCCTCTCTCCTTCTGTCCCTTGTCATGTTGGTTTTTTCTAGTTATCTTCTCTTTCCTGATTGATTCTTTCCTGTCTCTCCCTGTTTGTTCCCCTGGAATACTGCCTACCACAGAATTTCACTAGTGTTTTAGTACTTCACTTTGCATTGTACATTTGCTGCAGACAAATGAACAGGTTTGTGGGGTACGTAAGAGCATTCTGCTTATGTAGCAGGCGGGAATTTGGAGCAGCACTCCTCTTCATTTTGTGTGCTGAACTATTGTTTGCTGGTGAAATTGGTTCCACATATGCCTCTATTAGGCAATCCCACTTCAAAGGGTGTGAGCAAATTAAGGGCATTTGTAGCCAACCTTTCTCTTTCCAACACTTTCAGAACAGTAATTCAAGTTATGCAAGTTCTTGTCCACACTAGCACATGCTGTCTGTTTTTCTGAATCCAGATGTGATAGGAAGCAGTGAAATAATGGCACTTTTAAAAGATGCTGTTGAAGTAATTTTTCATTACTTGATAGATTTTTGAAAATATTCATCACTGCTCTGTTAGTGCAGACAACTGTTCTAGTACAATAGATGAAAAATAAAACTGATTCTGTATTTTTTAATTAACATATTTGATGACAGAGGGGATGGGAGGGGGAGACCAAGAACTGACCTGTGTCTTATAAGGAGTATTTACACCTTGACTTGGAATATGGAAAAAGAAGTGCAGAAAGCTATTTTATTTGAATCATGGACTTGCCAATTAGCCATCAAGTGCTTCCATCTGTGAAATAGTTGATCAGATGGGTTAGCTGGGATGTTTCCAGATTAGGGCATTGTAAATGGCACTTGAAAACTGTCACTTTGATTAGGAGGTTTCAAATATTGCACTGCTTGGTTCTGTGGAACCTTTCTCCCCCCATAGGATCTTGGGTTTTTTAGAACATGCTTATCGTATTTAGTAAAGCTGTGGCACCATGGGAACTTGGGAGACCTGCTGCTGATCTAAAGTTCTGTTTCGTGTGCTGATCTAGTCAGGGTGGTTGTTGGGGGACAGCACAGTGCACTGTTCTGCGAGCCTTCCAAAGCAGAGTTGATGATCTGGCAGACAGAGGAGGGTCAGGCACAGTGTAGATCATTCGTAATTAACAATTAGATGCAAATTTCCTTGAGTTACTTCATTAAGCTGATGTGTCATTTCAGTACATGACTTTTTCTTGCATCTTACATCTTCCATATGTAAACAAAAACATCCACCAACAACAAAAGACCTCAAACGCAAAACAAACCCAGACACCCCCATCCCTCCTCTCCAAAAGAGAAAAAAACCAAACCAAA
>VYZT01017737.1:1418-16909 GCA_013400735.1 Pomatostomus ruficeps | reverse complement strand
GAATTACCCTCAAATTTTGCACAATAGAGGTGACATCTAGGATCGATACCTTTAGGGAGGTCCTATAGCTACCAGCAGAGAGGTCTTCCTGCAGGAACTGTCAAGTTTATTTCAAGGTGGTCTTCTCTACATTTACCATGAGAAGGGGATACTGAAGATATTTAAACCTTTCAAACCATCGGAGTAGTAGCGAAAGGAAAACAACCTTTAGGAAACTTAATAAACAGACTAGATAATAGACATGATACCAGGTTGCCATTAAGGCTAACTTACAGAGTGATTTTATGCCTATGTCCTTGAAGTTGAACTTTTGAAGCAGTTGAACTTTTAAAATCAGTTTAAGTTGAAAACTGTTTTGCTTTGAGGATTTTTATTTGTTTTGTTGGGCTTTTCTTCCTCCACATTAAGGCCAAGATCAACCAAGAAAGTTACATATTTCTTTACCAAGTCTTATTTATCTTTTCAACAGCAACTTATTCTTTTTCCCTAGTGTTTGGGGGAAGCTTTCTGAGGACTGGAATACTGACCTCTAAACTAACTTTTCCCTGTAACCACTTGACATTTAGTATACCTGTTTTCTCAGATCAAGACATTCTATACCACCTTTAGTGAGCTTCACATGATGGAACTTCTCTAATCACAGGACTACACAGCTGCAAGAAAACCATTTCTATTTACCATTGGAAGTGTGTTATCCTGAAAAGTCTCTGAGAGAGAAACTGGGTCTTGATATGTTCATCCATATACTCAAAAAATAACATCACAAATGAAGATATATTTCACTACCAATTGCTTTGTGCTATTTTATTCCTCTCTGTAATTTAACCAGTCATATAATACCTATAGCTAATTGCTGGTCTTAATGATTTTATTTAATTAATACTGTCTTTGCTTAGACTAATTCTTTTTTCTTCCCTTGGGAAGCATAAAGTTTCAGGAACACTATATAAAGCACAGAACTTTTGCAACAACCGTGGGTTCATTAGATAGCTTTTGAGAATTTTGTTCTATATTCTTCTGTGTGTTTTGGGTTTTTTTACCCTCTTAGAAGACGAAGGTAAGTTGTCAGTCACAGAAAGGTGGCCTGCTGTAAGTAGAGTGTTCAGAACAGAACAACAGCTTTGTGTGGACTGTGGTACTCAGCAAATGGGCCAGAGTGCCATCCATCCCACTTCAGTGTCTCCAGCAGCAGTCAGTAAAGGAAAATGCTTAGGAAAATAACAATATAAACAGAGAACACAGAGGATAATTCTTTTCTTAGTACAGGTTTCTTTACTTCAGCAATATCCAGTAATTTCCTGAGCTTGCAGTGGAATTCACACTGTTGCAATTGATAGTTATTGAAGTATGTAAAATCCTTGGATTCGCATAATACATTTTTAACCTCTGAAATGCTGTGCAGAGTCAGATATCTAAGTATATATAAGCACATGGGAAGACAGAGATTTGCTCTTTTTTTCACCTTTGTTTCTAGATGCTGTATCTTTGCTTGGAAACCAGTAATGGACATCTAGAAGAGTCAACACATATTTAGATCATACCGTTTCAGAACTTGTGCATATAAATAATTTTTGAATTTAGTATTTAATTTTTGTATTTAGTAAAAAGTTCAAGTGTAGTGTGTGGATTGCCAACATTGCATCTCGGATTAGTCTCAACACAAAGCAACAAGGTATATATGTAATAAACAGTCAACATTTTAATAAACATCTCTTTTCAAATGTCATGTTCTAAGGTTAAGTTTAATGTTTCAGATGTATAGTCTAACGTTGCTGCTTCAGGGTAGCAAGGATATATGATTACCTTGTAACTTCCATTATGATCTTTGTTTTTCTGCCAGACAAGCTTGTATCTGTAGCCACTGAGGAACACCTTCCATGTCTCTTTTCCATTTCCCTATTATTGGTCTGGATTTTTCTTATTGAAAAGAAAGCTTAAATGGAAGTTACAAGAGAGAGAGAAAGGCAATTGCTTAAGAGTTAGGCACATTCAGATCACTTAAGGCACCGATGGCAGATTCTGTGTTGCAATTCTTTCCCTGAACTGAACCACAGAGAGCTTGGAATGAGATCAGTGCTAACTTTTTTTTGTTCCCATTATTCTTTAGGATTTCCTAGAGCTCATTCTAAGGCTTCAGGTCTGGAAGATGTTTTTGTCAGTTCAAAGATAATCTCTTATGGAAATATATTTTACTTTTATAAGACATGCAACTACCATGCTCTTTGAAAACAGATTTTAGACTACTGCAAGAAGTATTTGAATTCATTGTGCCAGTGGCATTTAAGGTATTCCATTCACTGGATTTTATGATCTTTTTATATGAGAAAGCTATTTTATCTCCAACTCAAAGTGGATTTTTCTTTTTTATGGTTGTTTTTGCTGCCTCTGAAGTATTCTGTGACCTATGGGAAGCAATATTCTAGTCAGGGCTGTCTAGGATTGTGTTGATACCTGCCATGTACCTGCCTATTTTTAAAGCATTTTAGAATCCTTAGAAGACAGAATCTGTTAATAGATTCCAATAAATGTTAGAGTATTAAAAGTGTGAGTGTAGATATTTCTATCAACTTAAAACAGTAATTTTAGTTGATAATTTAAAAAAAAATTAAAATAAAATTTTTCCAATAATACCCTTTGTACACTGGACTAAGCAAGAAAACAAAAACAGAAAAGCAACTAAAAGCATTGAGTCAAAGCTGCATTGCATCACCATTGCAGAAAACGTTATGTTTTGGTTTCTTTGAGCTTTTATTCAGTACTCTTCCAGGAAAAGAATTCCCATACAGTAGTGGCTTTTCAGTTAATTTTGCTAGATGAAGCTTGTAAAATATGGACACATTTAGAAAACTGTTTACTTTTTTTTTCTTCCCTCTTTTCCCTAACATTGAGCAGCAGAAATGTCAGAAATTAGAACAAAAATCCTAAAATGGTAGTGTCAGTTTAAGTTAAATTCTTTTTGATATTTTATAGTCATAGCAGTAGTCAGTTGTTTATCATGTTAGCTGAAATCAGTAAATTAATATCCTAGCAGTAGTGTTTTGTATTTCAGCTGATCTATGTTTCACATCTCTTTCTAGCATTGTTCATTTATTTTTTTATATATATATCCAGCTTATACTACAAAAGATATGAAATTTTGTTACTTTGGTATGTGGATTTCCTCTCACACCATCAATCAAGTCCAAAGCTCTCCAACTTCACTGCTCTTGAGAGCGTTAAGTGCCTGGTGTGGTGGTAATTACCATGGTGTCACACTACAGCAACCGTAAACAACGTGATAGCCTGAGAAATTAACTGTGTCTACGATATTATTTGCCATAATGGCCTAGAAGTTGCTCTTAGAAAAAAAAATAGATGTTAATTTACAATATTGAAAAAAAGAACCAATGCAAATCAAGCCCAGGATTTTATGGAGATCATGCAACATGCATAGCAGAACGTAAAGAGATATTTTACGTTACACATAAAAAATGTATTGACTGCATATTGAACAGGAACTATGAAACTGGAACTCTTTTCTGGTGAAGACAGGTTTGGGCTGGCCTAAGAAGAGGGAGACAGAGTGGAGCTAATTTAGGTTAAACCTCTCCTAAAGGTAGGTCACTGACTCTACCCATGTACTAGTTACGGGAAAGCAGACATGAAGGAAAACTTGAGTTGAAGAGGAGTAAAAATGTGATCTGTAGATCACCCAAGCATCTGACATTTTGCCCTCAGAGACATACAAAGCAGGTACCAGCCTGCCTGTCTGTAGACAGCTGATGTGAACAGGACAAATTAATGCAACAGACATGTCCACCAACGTCAAGAAGAAAATTTTACGGCTGCATCAAAGATGTCAAATCCTGTTTGGTTTGTTGTCTTTTCATAGCATCAGCAAACAGAGAATATGTGTTCTTGGGGAAATGTGCCACTACCTTTCTTACAACCTAAGGTGACATGAGCCTTTCAGGCAGAGACTTGTGTAGTAAAATAGCCTGGAATTAGCTGCCAAAAGAAAAAGTTATGACAAAACACTGAGGAACTAGAACATAGCTGAAAGGCAAGTGCAGGACAAAGATCTGACCAAGAGTTGAAGAGAAAGAAAAAACCCGGAAGATATCTACCCTTCTGTTTAGTCATTATATACTGAACAGACTACATTAAGCAATGCATGTCCTTATGCAGAAAATACACACAAAGTTGGGTTCTGTCTTGTCAACTTGGTATCAGGTGTTCATGCCATTCATGACAGATCTGTGGTCAGAGATAAAAAGTACAAATACAGGTAAAAGTATCTTGGGGAGCAATTGATTCACCCACTAATAACTGCTGTGAAATAGGTATGAGGAGGTATAGTATAAGCAACAAACTTATTATTTTCCACACCAGCTTCTCACCATAATTATGTTCTGCTTGAGATATACTAGCGTATACAGTGTAGGTGTGATGCATTGCTTCTCATTATTTAGCAGTCATCCTACACTGTTCCTTGTGGAACCTTTCAGGTACAGCCCAGGGAAGTGGTAGAGTCACTGTCCCTGGAGGTGCTCAAGGAAAGACTGCATGTGGCACTTAGTGCCATGGCTCATGGTGGAACTTGATGATCTCAGAGGTCTTTTCCAATCTAATTGCTTCTGTGATCCTTTGATTCTGTTTTGCTAAAGTTAATGAAGACTTTTAAAAATATCCAACAATATCAATGTATACCAATTATAAATAAAAAATATTTTGGGCTTTACATTCTCATTTATATTGTGAATAATTCAAAGTGGTGTAAAAATCATAAACAAAGCTATTGACTGAGAAAAAAGGACTGAAGCATCTTGAATAGAATAAACAACCAGAAATAACAACATAAACTATAAATAGATGGATCTAAGAAAAAGACATAAAGAAAAAGTCAGAAAGAAACAAGTTATTTTGCTTCATGTCATATGCCAACTATTGGTATTTTATAGTAAGTTGTTTAATGCTTGATAATGGAGTGCATAGGAAATAGACACATTTCTATTTCTACATCCTTTTTCTCTTTGGTCTTAATCAAAAGTCACTTCACAGATTGCAAACTTGATCTCATAATTTCTGTATCTGTCCTAATAGGTAGAGATATGACTGAAGTGTACTTCTGGTTCAGCCAGGCTAAGAAAACTTTTGGACTCTTAAATTCACAGCAGGATCAGTAGTCAAAGCACTGTATAATAATATACTATATGGACCTTTAACATAAAAACTTTAATTTTACAAAAGAAACTTTATAGTAGATTTCCTCAATATGCATACTGAGACTTTTTCCATACTATTTCAACTAGAACAGACAACAGGGACACTTTTCCATTTAAATATACAGTACATTAGGGTTATTTATTGTTAAATTTGACTTATTGCCCTACAGAGAAAAAGTCCAAGGACCATCTAGCTTTCTATATTATAAAAACGGGATTGGCTATATTTTGCAGGGCTCCAGATATCCTTTACCTAACACTGAAAGTGTCTCAGCTGTGAAAGGTTTTTTCCTAGAAGATGAGGATGAGATATTATGAGATGTTACTATAAGAAATGTTTTTGATGGAGCTTCCTTTCAAAAATTCTACTGAGAAATTCTTATGCATATTGTGAACAAATAGGCTATATCAGTCTGCATCGACAGAACTAAGGCCAAAACACTTCTGTTTCTTGATTTACTTTGGCAGCCAGATATCATTAACAATATAGACCACCAAAATAAGTAGTGTCATAAATAAAATCTGAATTTTTTCTCATTCTCCTTTTCAATAAAAATATTGGCTTTAGAGGATACCATAACTGTCACTGTTATTAGGGGGAGGAGTGATTAATGATAATGCTGATGAACAGAAACATTAATGGTAGGTAGCATACTTCTTTTTCCATTAAAAAAAAAGTGGAAATTTATACCTACACCAAAATATATGTGAAATTAAAGGTCTGAAATAATTCAACAGCCTAAAAGCAACAAAAAATATTTTGTGTATAAGCAATATTTGGCTGGAAATAACTGATAACAAAGGTAAAAATGTCAACCATTAGTATTCACAAGAAAATCACATCAGATTTAAATCTTCACATAAAAACCAAATACAACTTGCGGGCTATATCCTTATCCTTTTCATAACCGCAAAACACAAAGGAAAAATATAAACATACATTCCGAAGATTCACTTACAGGTTGAGATAAAGTAGTGATCCTCTTGGAATGAGATCAAAACCTTCTACTGCAATGCCTTCGGCAGAGGCACCAGGCGTTCGCTTGCAGTTCCAGGGGCTGGCCGGGCTGCTCCGAAGACACAGGAGGCTGGCGAAGTTCCCGCAAGGTTTCACCCAACCCACTGATGGTACAGGCGCGCCAAGGAAGGAGAGACAAAGTGAAGGGGCTTTCCCAGATGGTTTATTTGGCACCGGGATCGTGCTAGGGAAGCACTGGCACCGTGTGTTACAGTTACATAAATACAGACACGAGGGGGCAGGGGGAGGGTACAACATCCAATAGGGGAGCACTGCGGGGTTTAAATTTGGCGGGCTTTGTGTAGGATTACACAATACAGAGCCCTCCGGGGGGGAAACTGGATACCGAGGGGGGCAGGGGGAGATAACAGAGCTTAGCCATGAGATAAACTGAAAATGGCCAGAGCACAGCGCAACAACCTTCATTTGGCTTAATGAATGCAAGTAGCAGCATACAGCACACAGATTTCCCATAGGAAAAGACAATCAGTCAAACAAGCAGCGTAATTGCAGTCTTCTCATTCTCAGGATACAATTTCTTTTTAAAGAGAATGTCAGGTACAAAAACCCACATCCCATTAGAAAGGTAATATGGCACTAGCAAAGGAAGACTGTCCAGGAACAAAAGAGGGGGAACATTCCTTGATTTGTACTACTCTTCTGCTGAGATGATCACATTCTTTTCCCTGGAATGGATCCTAGAATAAAACCTAGCCAGGGCTAGGTAAAATACAAAAAATCCAAACCAGTTGGTCCATCAAATTTGCATCTATGCAGAACTGGGAGAATACGGCCTTCAGAGGTGTTAAGCAGACTGTTGTTCAAGACTGGGGGAAGAACATGCTATTTAACACATGCTTGATGGCTTAACTCATATGAAAATATGGAAATTCATCATGAAAAGTTTCTTTTAACATGCCAGACACAGATATAAAATTTCTTTGAGCCCAGTTCCCATCTAACAGAAAATGTCTTAAACACAGCTGTACTAACTGGCAACATTGGTAAAGCAGAAAACAATCAGAAAGGAAATCAATTAGGAATCTATAGGAGTTTTTGAATAACTAATTATATAACAAATAAGTTATATAGCTCATATTTTCTCAGTGCAAATTAAAAAATCCTAAAACTATAAAAACAATTTAAAAAAATAAGTCTCTTCCTTGAGTGAAGTGAAATCATATTTGGTGTAGGAATATGAGTGAATAATTAAACAGGCAACTTTTCAAGCAAGGCTCTTAATATGATTTAAAAAGCCAGAGCTTTCTAAATTCAGTGTAGGGAGATATTAATCACTCTTTCCTTTGTGTCTTTCATGGAGAATTCTTTTTCCTTTGCATCTTCCACATAAAAAATTGAAGGAAAAAGTTATCTATGGGAGGACACCCAGAAATTACCATAAGTACATTGTTAAAAGACAGGTAAACTTTCTAGCTGTTCTCTGAGCAATAGTACAGTATAATTTGTTATAAATCAGTTACATACTGATGAAAGGAGTTGATTGAACCATTATCAGACTGTGTTTAAATTTATAAGCTCTCTTATGGTGATGAGTTTCTGAATTTCCCATTTGCTGGTTTGCTGGCACTGTTAAAGAGATTCCTTGTTTCTCTACATTGTTGTTGAATATGATAGAAGAGGGAAGAAGTCAGTGGGGCTAAATTACTAAGAAAATAAAAATGCTTATATTGTACATATATACCTGGAATGTTCCAAGTCAACCAAAGGAAGGAAGGAAGGGAAGAAAATGCTTAGAACAGATTACCATTTAGATAAATACAGTTTTGAAGCCTGAAATACCTTTGCATGTCTCACAAAATCCTTACAATTCTTCCTCTTTTTTAAATAATTTTTTTTATAAATTTATTCTTTAGATATTTTCCCTTGTATTTATGTACATGAACAGCTAGGGTTTAATTAGCTTTCAAAGAACAATGTGGTCTTTGATCTTCACTTTACTCCAATCCATTCAAACTAGGTCAAAACTTCACCACTGCTTTTTGACGTTTGTGTTGTGCCAGATCTTCTTGTTGTTGTTGTTCCTGTCCCTGAATATTAGCTTGATTTTACAGATACAAGAGTCTCAGGTACACTGTTTCTATGCTGCCTGAACAAGTAGAATTTAAGCAGGAAGCCAAAATAGGTTTTCTGCATTGGAGAACCATTTTAATAACTTCATACAACAAAACTGAGAAGCAGCATATAGACACTGCAATAATTAGGGAATTTGGGCTCAGTCATGAATTTGAATTTGAATCTGGATTCCAGACCTCCACTTATTTCATCTTGTGATTTTGTTTTTTTGCCTTAAATCGTGGACAAATAAAAACACAAAGAGAGAACAAGGAACATGATGCAGCAAATATCAGTATTGGAGTACAGTGTCTGCTGTAGAATAAAACGAAATAACAGTATGGCAAGGTAGTGCCCTGTAATTGGTAGACTATGGTTTACCACACAATCTCATTTGGAAGGTTTAAAAAAAAGCTACAGAATTGAAAACATTTGTCAAAATTTTCAAAGTCAGAAACACTAGGAGGACAGTAACATTTAATGTAAAAATGAAGTATCTTTTTTTTTCCCCAAGGTCTCACTATAGAAAAAAACTAAAGCCATAGTAAAGAATCAATTTAATCTTGTAGGGCCAAAAGTCAGAACCCTAACTCTCTATTAGTTCAAAGTCCCTTGAGATATTTTTATTTTTTTCAGCATTTTATGTCTCTTTTTTTTTTTTTTTTCCCCCTCACCAAGTCATTCTGTTAAAAAATGTAGCACTAGGAAATACTCATTTCTTCCTCATGGGTCAAGGATTTGAAACCGCATTGACATAAAAACCAATTAACTTTTGTGTGGCTGCTTATCCTTTACTTGTAAGTCCATCTAACCCTCAAATACAGAAACTACCAATCTGTGGCACCATCCTCAGTACACTCTTGTTAGACTGTGTTGC
Source organism: Pomatostomus ruficeps (assembly GCA_013400735.1). NCBI lineage: Eukaryota > Metazoa > Chordata > Aves > Passeriformes > Timaliidae > Pomatostomus > Pomatostomus ruficeps. The sequence continues at coordinate 7,737 of VYZT01017737.1, read as the reverse complement.
AAACTTTGTAGTCATTAGTGCAATCCTGTGCAAAACTATTTTCTTTGCTGAGTAAAAACAAATCCCCAGAGAAAATACTACAAAGAATAGAGAGAACATTCCTGTCTATAACCTCCTGTGTCTAATATATTGAAATTAAATAAAATATATAAAAAATACACATGCCATAAAAGTAAAACCACCATTACTTTGTTGTACATTCATATTTGCTCTTTATCAGTTTTCTAAAAGAGAGTAATTTGATATTTTCTTTCTTATTGTTCATTAGCAACCATATTCTAATGTCACCTCTATATAAATATATTGAGTTTATGTAAAACTGAAAGTAAATTTTGCTTTCTTTCTCATAGCTTAAGCAGACGAATTCTTCTTCCTCTTTCTTTTTATAAATTTATTCTTTAAATATGAATTGTGACATAATCAAAAGCAAATTTTTACTCATATGCAGATCTGAATGTTGACTGAACATATCAAAAAATCATGGACTTTAATGCACTTTTATTAACTAGTTCATTCTCTTATTGTCTTTCAACCATTGTGACTCAATTAAAATTTTTATTCAAATAGTTTCTCAGTCTCATTTCTCTATTCTCTGGTGATCATTTTGCTTAAGATATTACAGCCTTATTTACACAACATAGACTGTTCTCACTTGATGCTCATATTAGAATCTTAATCCTTCTTTGGATTCTATTGTCATGGATTCAACTAATGCAGTTAAAAAAATCTTTGGCCATCTAATAAATAAATAAGAAATTACAGACAGAAAAAAAAATAAATAGTGGCAATATTGGTTCAAAATTAATATTTTTGCTTTTTTTTATAGGCCTGTAATATCTCTATTTATATTTTGAGTCTCTCTGCGGCTAAAACATATCTACATAGCTGGATATTTTGAAAGCTTAGATATAACTGAGAAGTGATCTTTTTTCATGGGAAATACATCTGTAATTTTATCTAAAACACTGAACTGATGGAAGACATAGTGCAAGTTAAGCAATTCATCCAGCTAAGCATGATTGTAGTATTCTTAAACTCTTCAGGATAGAAATAAAATTTTAAATGTGTTAAGTGGCAAAATTAGTTGTTAGAAATGAAAAATGAAAATAAAATGAAAGCAGAATGACAGTTTAGGTACAGAATCTAATAGTTATCAAGAAATAGAGAGATTGAGGGTTTAAAAATTTTTTGAATATTTTTGTACTTTCACATAGCTGTTTGTCAGAGAGAATGAAGCTAATAATTAGCAAAGAGTAAATAAAATGGGAAGTTTATATCCATTAAAGTTTCTTAACACCCTTTGAACTTGAATAAATGGAAAAGATGTTAGGTGAGATGTTGTGAACGTTTCTCTTTTGTAATTTCCCCATAGGAATTCACTATACTAGAGAACTTTTTCTGCTTCTATGTCAGACTTAATAGAGAAAAAAACCTCTATATCACATACATATAATACATTTAATGAACATTTTCTTTCCTGGGAGGTAGAAGATGAAAAATGAGAAATGAATAAAAGAAGATGAAAGAAACAGAATTATTTTCATTGTTATGCAGGAAGATTACTGTATTTGAAAAACTCAGTGTCTTTCCTGACAGTATTCCAACTCCTTGCATAGCTATTTTCTTACAACCTTATTTTCTCTCCTAATATTGGTTCTGAGTACAGGGGCTGAAATAGCAAACACTGGTAAGACCTGCTTCTCCTCAAGGTTTACTTCTGGAATTTTTGTTCTCCAAAATCCTGGATGATAATTTAAAACCTATGAAGATTACTGAGAGGAAGAATAACTTTTCTTCAAAAAATCAATAACAGATGATCCAGTAATTATTCAGAGGCAAATGACTGGGAGGATCTCATTTTTCCTGGACTTTGCTGAGGTTGAATAGGTATATTTTTTTCCTTTCACAATGTAAGAGCAAGTCATTCTGCCTCTGACTACTGAATTATACAGTTCTGTCTGTTTTATTGCACAGAACTTTCTAGGGTAAGTGGTATATCTAGAGGGGAGGGAAAACCGATACACTACCCCATCACAAACAAAGCAGAGCAATGCACACTGTCTTTCTGTCAGATCCATAACCTGCTAAGGTTATTCCAGCTCTTGACACCCACATTACTTGTCACTAGGGAGGGGGGTGTCATCTATTGCAGAATTTACATGATCATCAAGGCACTTCATTCATGGTAAGGAAGGTGTGAATACCTTTTTTTTTTTTTTTGCATCTTTAAGCAAACATAAAATCCAAATGTATATTTTTCCTGGATGACTGAGAGCAAGAGTTGGGTTATGGTAACCTAATGACTTTTAACTTCTTGTAATATGCATTATCCAGGGATTCACTGATACTTCAACAGTCTGAACAAATGTTCTCAGATAGTGACAGTGGTTTTGTGTCTTGTATTGCTGAGGACGATTTATGTCAAGATAATGTTATGCTTAAGCTTAGGTATTTTATTCTGAGAATACAATTTTTAGACTGTCTTTCAGCTGAGTTTATACATTTGTATATGGTCCATGTGTGTATATGCTGTAAAATATGGGGCTTGTTTCCATAGCTGTAAAATACATAGCACTCAGAAGTGCAGATGGTGAGATGTTCAAAGTTTTTATATAACTTCTTTTTCCATCCAGTTCCTCTTCTTATCAGCCATACAGCTATGCACTTAATCCTGCCACACTCAACCAACATGTTCTTGAAGTTTTCAAGTGATCTCCCATCTTCTCCAGCCGCTATTTCAAAGGGAAAGAACAGTGCTTTATTATGCTTTATAAAATTTCTTTCCATCTAACTAATCTCTCATAGCAAGAGTTTGACTGTAAGTGTCAACAAAACAGTTAATGCTTGTTCTTGAAACCTTTTGTAGTTTTCAGCAAAGTAAACATGCGTAGAGGAAGAGTCCTCAGTTAATAGTATTTTTCAATAGGAAAATTATATTCTTAAGCCTGACTTTAACAGAAGTTTCAGACTATTCTTCAAACATTTTTCTCTTTGGACACTTGCAATTCAGTAACAATAGAAGGAGCAATGCAAGCCTCTTACACTTCAGTTTTCTCAATGTTTTCTTCTCTCTTCATCTCTAATTAAGACCCATGTGTATTCTCCAATGTGTTAGGGCTTTCTCACATAATTTTTCTTGGTTTGAAAAAAACAGAAGTTGGTAAAGTTTACTGCTTCAAAATAATTAAGATTTTTTTTAAGTAGAGTCATATTCTTTTTCCCCTGGGACTCATTTTCTTCTTTGCACCCCAAGTCCTCTATTTTTATTTCAGTAACATTCTTCTCCAGTCATCCAATTAGAGTTTAAATAGTTTTCTCCATCTGACAAATAATATTGAAGTCTGCAAATGTTGTGGACAATTACAGAAGAGTGCATGGTATAGCTGGACCATTGTAATTGTGTGTGTATTTCTGATATATTTGCAATGACAGAAACTTTTAAGCAAAGAAGTGAAAACTGCTTTGATCTCTTTTCCACAGAAATATTTCCTATAAAATTGAGATAGGTCAGCATTTGATCATACTGTAGATCCCCACTTTGCAGCTTGTCACATCATCCTATATTAGCCAATGTTCTACTGAGGAAAAATGTCCATCTGTGTTCTCCTTTTATTAGACCCTTTGTCTTTTTCTCTGTTACATTGCCTAACAGAAAATTTTAACTCCAGCTTTTAAAGTTTGATCTTCAAACTGTACTTGTTTCTTTGCAAACAGTCATAAAAAGATGACTTTGAACCGTGACTACTGAGATAAATTTTGATGTTTGGCATTGTTTGCATAGCCTAGTATTACGACTAATTCCTATATTTTCTGTAATGAAATGTAATGATCTGCTCTGCTATTGCCTCCTAAAAATCAATAACAGATGATCCTGAATTAATGCACTCTATAGTCTACATGAACACTTTAAACAAGAAATAGGCCTTGAGCACTTTGGGACATAATCCAAATGGCTGGACTTTAAATGTGAAATAATTACACTGTGAAAGGCATTTTTCTCATAATTGAGATAAGCCCATAACTACACTTCAGTCTTATTATAAAACTATTCTCCAGAGGGGAAAAAAAAAGGACGTGGTTAAATAATATTGTGCAATATGGATTTTTTAAAAAAGAGAAAATTGGGAGTTGTCATTCAGCACAGGAAATTGAATAAGCATTAAGTAAATGCTTCAATTTCAAATTAAATGATTACTTGTAAGAGTCTCTGAGAATTCACAAGTGAATCCTCATTAATAGGAAGCAGGTGGAGATGAAATTCATTAGCAAGCAGTCTCCCTCATAGTTCTTCATGGTATAGATATAGGTCACAGCTTAGCTGTGCAGTGTAAGAAGAAACTGAAACACCCTTTTGAGGTCTTCATAAATGGATTGCAAGCAAACAAGGTGGAAGAAAACTGATTGAACATGCATGAATTTAGAAAAAGCAAAGGTGTGGAAAAGGCAGACAAACTCTTTTTTATCAACATATGATCACTGAGCGTGAAAACTTGGGAATAGAATTTGCAGGATAGTGGAAGGGTGAATATCACCTTTTATATTGAATCTTATTGTGCCTTCTACATATTTGTGTAGATGTTGAACCTCAGAGCACTTAAGGATTTCTCTTCCCAAATGCACACTACTATTTTATGTTTGATTTTTCCTGTGATCATGACACAACCATAGCTGAGGAAGAATAACTACAAAGATGTTTGCAAAGAACATTCTTCTAACAGTTCTCAGAACAATTAAAATGGAATTATATAAATGTTTGGGGAAGGTAGAAGAGAAAGAAAACACAAGGGTCTGGGAAATCACAGCTATGTAGGTTCTTGCAAATAACTTACAATTCAAGACAATTAATATTTTTAGTGTTGCGCTCAAACTATGGGGATATTTATAGTAATGGTTATGTGAGTCATATGCTTTTTTTTATGCTTTGAGTTTCAATAACAACTATTTTAAACATGAAGATAATACCTGCCTAATGATGGAAAATGCTGCACGGATTATTAACTTCCAAGTAAACATTTAGAAAAAAAATAAAATTAACTCAATAAAGTCGTTACATAACAAATAGCACAGTTACATTTTTAGCAGGACCTATTTATTCAGAAACAGTCCATTTGTTCTTCTATTTGTCCAGCTCTGTAAAATAAATTTCAGTGTCTGTGCTCTATGTAGGATTCAAATTTTATTTAAAAAACCCTGGACAACATAGAACCATCGATTTAATTAATGTAGAAGGGACTTTGGAGTTTTAACCACCTTGTAAAAACAGAACCAAATAGATCAAGTTGTTGCTCAGAAGCTTTTCAGGTTATTTTATTTATCTCTGAAGGTGTAGGTTTCACAACCTTTCTGAGTCCCTGCTCTATTCTCAGATTGCAACAACCTCATGAATAAAAATAAGTTATCTCTGCCTCTCCTTGTTTAATAGGTATTCCAGTCTTAGTAGTCACAGTGGTCCTCCACTGAACTCACTGTAGTGTAAAAGCATCTTTTCTTGTATTGGGATGTCTAAAGTGAAAAAGAACAGCACTCTGGATGCTGCTGACATTCAGCTTTTTGTTTATTACAACTGTCAAGTCCTGCAAAGGTCTTTGTGAATCTTACAGAGGTACTCTGTCTCCAGCCAGGGCCCAGCCTACATGTGGTTCTTCCAAACCAGAAGCAGAGGTTTCCATCAGTCTTTGCTAAATTTCAGGATGTAGTTTCTATCAGCCTTTTTCACCAGGGTCACGACTGCTCTGCAGCAGCCCTGCCCTATAGAATGTCAGTCACTCTTTCTCCCACACCCACAATCCATATGCAGTTTGGTGTCATCCTTAAAGCTTCTTGAGGGTGCACTCAGTCTCACCATCTGTGTCATTATTAGACACTAAACAGTATTGACCCCTGAAGAACACCGCTTATAACTTGCCACAAGTTTGACTTTATACCATTTGTTAACTTCAAGCATTGGAGCCCAATAGTTCAGCACATTTTTACTGCATTTGGCAGCCAAACTTTCCAAACTTATTTGACTGTCTGTAAAGGTAGAATGGGTGATCAAGTCCAGACAAACAACATCTACTACTCTCCTTTCTTCACAGTAGCCATCTCATTGTAGAATGTTATCAGGTTGCTCAGACATAAGCTGCTGGTTGTTCCTAATCCCTTTCTTTTCCTCCATGTACTAATACATAACTTTTAGGAAGATGCATTCCATTATTTTTTTGGCTCAGATTTATCATGTCACCTTTAGTTCTCTGGATCTCCTTTCATGCCCTTTTTGAAGATGTTATTAAGGTTTTCTCAAATACATACTTTAGAAAAAATCTGTTTAGTGTCTAAT